>CP092865.1:65543923-65704498 GCA_030710605.1 Cordylochernes scorpioides
TTATAGGGCGATAACACGCCATCTATATATAAGCAAAGAAACTATTTAAACATGAAGGTTTCTTTTACACATAAAACAAACTTCTACTGTTCTTACTGCGATGAAAAAGGCCTTGGGTCATCAGTGGTGAACCCTACCAGAGGTTTCACCAATTTAATCTACCAGACCGCTTTCTTAGATCTCTAATACTGTAATGGATTATTTTGCTTTTATATGTTACACTGAAGGGTGGAATCTTAGAAATGGTATTTAAGTAAACTTTGGACATAAGCTTTTATGATGCATTAGCATGCCATCTGTTATGAAAAATGCAATATAACAGCGGTATGTTAGATTAAACTGGCGAAACCGCTGGGAGGGTTCATCACTGATGAACCAGGCCCTCTCATTAATTTTTCCATTGCAGTAAGGTCAGTAGAAATTTTTTTAATTTTTAAAAAGAATCATACGCGTCTATAATAGTTTCGGATATTCATAAGCTTTTATGTGTAAAAGAAACGTTCATGTTTTAAATGTTTTCTTTTCTTACAGGTATGATAAGGTACAATGTGGATTATTAATATATACAGTTATCAGAGTCATGCACAATTCTGTCACCGTTTGCTTTTGTGAATGGAATAAATACCCAAATATGGCCATTTCTTATAAGCATCGGTGGTTCAGTGGTAGAATGCTCGCCTGCCACGCGGGCGGCCCGGTTTCGATTCCCGGCCGAGGCATTTTTTTTTTACAATTTTAAAAACTCATTTATATTATTATTAAAATGTACAAGTATCAGAGTCATCAATTCTGTCATCGTTTGCTTTTGTGAATGGAATGCTTTTACGTAATATACGTAAAATACGTAACTAATATGACTGGAATTTTAGCAGTATGTATAGTAGAATCTTGAAAAAATTATATTGAATATTTCAGGTCTCTATCCCGAATATTCTTAGAGTTATTTGCAAATTTGAGTTGCAAATTTGCTCTTTCGTTCGCAAGCAGCGCCTCTAGCGGTGAAGATGGGAGGTAATATCAGCTGACCTAATGTACATGTAAAACGTGTTTTAACAGGACATAGAAAAAAATATGGAAGAGATATTTGTCACATTTTTAGACAAGAAAAATTGAAATTGACAGGTTCTGGGTAAAAATAGTTGTTTTTTTTTTAGTCAGAAAATGATTATGACAATATTGCTGTATCATATTTGATTATCAGATACAAAATTATATCCAGAAAAATTCCAAAAAGCAGAGACCACGGGTGAAGCCAGTTTATTTCTAGAATGCAGGAACAAAATTCTAACAGAAAAACATTCATTCGAGCAGAAGACACAAAGCCAGATCATCTCTTTATAAAATATCGCTTCTCAGACACAAAGTTTGGAGCGGGACATTTCACAAGAATGACATCCACGGCGCCAATTTATAATTGTAACGAATAGTATTTGAATAAAAGCATTTAATCAAGTAAAACCCGGGCGTTGCCCGGGTCATTCGGCTAGTAGATTATAAACACAAGGTAATAAGACCAAATCTAATGATAAGGTACAATGTGGATTATAGATTATAAACACAAGGTAATAAGACCAAATCTAATGATAAGGTACAATTTGGATTATAGATTATAAACACAGGGTAATAAGACCAAATCTAATGATAAGGTACAATGTGGATTATAGATTATAAACATAAGGTAATAAGACCAAATCTAATGATAAGGTACAATTTGGATTATAGATTATAAACACAAGGTAATAAGACCTAACTAATGATAAGGTACAATTTATACAATATTTTTATAATTTATTTTGAAATTTATACAATAATTATACAATATAATTGTAATGTTTATAATTATAAACACAAGGTAATAAGACCAAATCTAATGATAAGGTACAATTTGGATTATAGATTATAAACACAAGGTAATAAGACCAAATCTAATGATAAGGTACAATTTGAATTATAGATTATAAACACAAGGTAATAAGACCAAATCTAATGATAAGGTACAATTTGGATTATAGATTATAAACACAGGGTAATAAGACCAAATCCAAATAAATAAATAGTGTGTGACATTTCGGTAACAGCATTGTTACTATCTTCAGACAAAAGTACTGAAATTTTTTTAATTATCAAGTTCCCTTTTCAGTTCTCTTTCAGTACTTTTGTCTGAAGATGGTAACAACGCTGAAACGTCACACACTATTTATTAATTTGGATTTGGTATTTTTACTTTTTCTTACAGGTATATACAGTATATTTTGAACTGTATGACACTTTTAGTATATGTCACATTAGTTAGAGCCGATACCTTATAAGATCCTACCCTTCTATTAAAATGTACACTTTCTATTTACTACCACCCCATATTTTGTATATAAACTATTTGTATTTAAAACTTTTTTTTTTTTGCTTATCCCTAGTACACGTGGTACAGGCCATGATAATCATGGTGGGTAGTTAGCGACTGCTTTTACTGTAAGCGCACCACATGTCTACACATGTGAAAAGCAGTTCGACTTTGCACTTACAAATGCCAGAGCCCCGTTTGGTTACTTGCACTCGCTGGTGGGGTTGGACTTTTGCAAGAATCGGGGGCCATTGGAGCATTTTTTTCTAAACAGAAAAAAGTGTCCAATGAGGGAATCGAACCCGGGTCCTAGTGGTCGAAAACCAAACGGTTTAACCAGCCTTCCACCGACCCCCCGTATTTAAAACTAAAAATGGTGACGTCAAAATAAAGATCCAAAGAGCGGTCAGCTGCAGGCCAGAGGGGAGAAAAAAGGCAACGCCCAGCCTAGATGGGGCCCCCTCCAGGGGCTTTATATAGACGGCCCCTGTCAACAGGTTTTGGCAAGGGGTCAGCAGCAGTATGTTCTACAGTGTGTCCATCAGCAGACCGCTTCTGTCTCTCTCTGTCGCTCTCTCCGTGTCTCGTTGTTAGAAATCCAAGTTTGTGTCATGGCCTCTACCTCTGTCCCGTGGGCTGTCCCCGATCACTCTCGGTGCTAAACATCCAGCCCTGCCTCTGTTTCTTGTTGTCCATGTGTGGGAAGAACATCAACACTCGCCTCACGTACATGACTGCCAGTTTATCCATACGTCGGCAGGATCATTTGCAACGATATTACATATATATTCTGTCTTTGAAAAGTCAACAACTTACTTTGGGCTTGTCTGTTTTCTTCATCTTCCAGACAGCTCTGCCGGATTTCTTCCAGTTCCTTAGAGATGTCTGTGGTCTGACCACGGACCTTGTGTAGCACATGGGCGGCCTCCTCGTAACGTTTCCGTGTGACCAGCCAACGTGGTGACTCAGGCATGAAGAGGAATCCGAAGAATTGGATGATTGAAGGAACAGCTGCCAATCCCAGCATGTACCTAGACATCCACGGTACAAGTTGGTGGTGGAATCCTGGCAAATTCTGACGTTTAGTTCAGTTAATGTGATACTCATGTTGAAGGGCGGAGAAATCTTAAAGTTTGAGAAATAAAAGGTTTTATACAAATATATATCCTTCATGTTGATGTTTAGTAAATGTGATACAGTAGAAACTTCATGAGAGGACACTCATGCTTAAGGAGACCTTTCTACAAAGAACAATTATAAATATGAAAAATGACCATTTTATACTATATCAACTCTCTGGTAAGAGGACACCTCTTCCTAAGGGACAGTTTGGCTCTGTAATTAGGTATCCTTTACAGAGAGGTTCTACTGTAGCAACTCTCCAGTAAGAGGACACCTCTCTACAAAGGACACAGGCTCTCCAATTAGGTGTTGTCCTTTACAGAGAGGTTTTACTGTACTTCCATTAAAGGTTTAATGAGGCTGAAAGCTTGAGAAATAAAAAGTTCTGTACAAATATATATTCTTTATGTCAACATTTAGTCAATGTGATTCTTCCATTGAAGGGCTGACAAGTCCAGGGAAGCTTTAAAAAATGAAAAGTTATATGAGAAACTTAAGCCCAGGATTGATTTTATCAAGTTATAGCAAGTTATTATCTTGTTCATCCATTACTTAGGTGGGAGAGACAATGGAGGGTGGTTCTGAGAGAGATAAGGCTGATGTACGTGATCAGCTTGGCCATGATAACCATTGAAAGACTAATCTTTGGTCAGTTTGCTGAGTTTACAACCAGGCACTTAGCTTGGCGTAAGCTGTATTAGGTATGTTTGCTGCTAGCTATGCAAAATAACTTGCCAGGCTGTATTGCATTCTATAATTATGTAAATATTTCTTCTAATTTATGTAAATATATAACTCCGCCATTGCCGGTCCCAAGCCAGGATAGAGGAAGGGAAGCAGTAACAAGCTCACTAAAAAACCTGGGCTCAGCTGGCCATGCTGATAGTACCCTGTAAGGTCTCCAGGGATACAGGATGAGCAGTGTTTGTACTCCATGTTAGGAGTGGCTGTACATGGTGTCTGTTCCTCATGTCAAAGGCGGCCATTTAATACCAGGTCAAAGTCCAAGTTACACGTCTCTGTAGGTGACCTCGGGGAAATGTTGAATAAAACCAGAGCTTTAACTGGCATATAACCTATATGGGGTCATGCACAAAAAAATGTAAATATATTGTTGTATGTCAACAAGTAGCCGACCAATGGTACACGGGAACAGTAAAAATTATTTAATTTTTATTTATTTTAATTAATTATTTAATCAGAGAAACTGCACCACAGAGATGACGGGTATTGTATTTGACCATTGACCACCGTAAATACAACGTGCCAGTTATCGTTTTACCCTTCGTCTATTTTTTTGGATTATTAACCCGGTGATTAGAATGTACAGTTACAGCTCCATCCCCTCCTACAACCACCCTGACAAGAGCCCGAACATCATGACCTTCCTGGACTGGACCACAGCACTGTACCAAATAGAGTAGTACATCCCTGTCTTTGTCTCATCAGTATGGGTATATAGAAAGCATGTATATCAGGATTCAGACAATAACTCTGAAAAATATTAAAGTGACGGTGAGGCACAATTTTAAGAAATTTCTCAGAAAACTATCATCTTCTTTTCTGCTATCTTGTTTACACACTTGATAACACTAACTATTTAAAACATGCTGTGGTGATATTTCTCATTCAGTAACTTTTGTCTGAAGATGGTAACAATGCTGAAACATCACACACTATTTATTTATTTGGTCTTATTACCTTGTGTCTAACATTTTTATAAGTTTCTCAGTGGAACTCCGAGATATCTATTTATCACTGTGTGATTCCATCAAAGTGACAAGTTCAGGTGAAGTGGAGCACAACAACAACCAGGAGATAAGATCCGCAGACAGAAGCTAGATAAACCTTTCAGACCAGGAAGTATGTCTTCCGTCTGGTACATTACCTCACAGGTTGGTTGGTGACACACATGTTTTAAGTTTGAAATGAGACAGTAAAGCACACACATGTATTATACATCAGAATGATGCATTATGTTCATCACCCTGGTAAAAACTTTACTGGTGTTGAAAACTCCGCCTTTTCTGGTCCCAAGCCCGGATGAAAAAGGAGGAGAGGGGAGCAGTAACAAGCTCACTAAACAACCTGGGCTCAGCTGGCCTGGCTGATAGTACCCTGTAAGGACTCCAGGGATACAGGATGTACTCCATGTTAGGAGCGGCTGTACATGGCATCTGTTCCTCATGTCAGACATTTCATATTGGAGCTAAGTCAGTGGCCTGCTACTGAGTAGTGCTCCCAGTCTTAATGACAAAGGGGATACAGGATGTACTCCATGTTAGGAGCGGCTGTACATGGTGTCTGTTCCTCATGTCAGACATATTGGAGCTAAGTCAGTGGCCTGCTACTGAGTAGTGCTCCCAGTCTTAATGACAAAGGGGATAAAGGATGTACTCCATGTTAGGAGCGGCTGTACATGGTGTCTGTTCCTCATGTCAGACATATTGGAGCTAAGTCAGTGGCCTGCTACTGAGTAGTGCTCCCAGTCTTAATGACAAAGGGGATAAAGGATGTACTCCATGTTAGGAGCGGCTGTACATGGTGTCTGTTCCTCATGTCAGACATATTGGAGCTAAGCCAGTGGCCTGCTACTGAGTAGTGTTCCCAGTCTTAGTGACAATGACAGATGACAAAGGCATTTCACCCAATCATGACGGGTGTGAGATAAGAAGATCATTATCAGACAAAAGTACTTTTAAAAAAAAGTAAAAAAATGTATTTTAAGAAATTTAAAAAAATCAATAATCCAAATTGTACCTTTATCAAAGCCGTGGACTATTAAATTATTTGGATTAGGTCTTATTTTCTTTTGTATCTATAATCTATAATACAAATTGTGCTTTATCAACATATATATGTATTATGATATATTAGCGCACCATCTGTTATCAAAATTCGAAACTATTATAGACGCGTATGATGTCCTCAAAGCTTATCTCCCTAGTTCATCTAAAATACCCATTCCAAGAGTCTAACATCACTATCACTATAAAAGGAAGATCCAAAAATGCAATATAACAGCGGTATGGTAGATTAAACTGGCGAAACCGCTGGGAGGGTTCACCACTGATGAGTCAGGCCCTCTTATTAATTTTTCCATTACATTAAGGACAGTAGAAATTGTTTATTTTTAAAAAGAATCATACACGTCTATAATAGTTTCAAATTTTGAATATATATGTATATATATATATATATTAAAACTAAAAAATGTAAAAATTAAAGTCTGGCATCTCTATAAAAAGAAAGGACACCTCTCCTGTCAAAATAAACTCTTAAACTGAACACCACCTATTGTCCCTTTCCACAACCTATCAGACTCAGGTTGGTGACACAACACCAGCTTTGGCAAAGAGAGAAGCGTCCACCTACGGACCATGGTTTCTGAATAATGACCCTCATCAGTTTAGGTCAGACTTTGATTCATGAGATCCGTATGGGATTCATGTGATCCTCATAATTTGATAAAAAGGTGGTCATTCTTAAGGATCCAAAATTCACATAGAAAACTGTTTCTTCATCCAACAGCCTGACATGTTTCCCAAAAATTGCCGAAGTTTTCTCTCTGTCTTCTTCTTTCTTATCTCCACTCAATCATTTCAGGGTATCAAGTTGTGACCCTTGATGGTGTCTGTTTGACAACCATCATGATTGGGTGAAGTAGAATGCCTTTGTCATTAAGACTGGAAGCACTACTCAGTGGCAGGCCGACTTAGCTCCAAAAGAAATGGCCGCCTCTGACATGAGGAACAGACGGCATGTACAACCACTCCTAACATGGAGTACATCCTGTATCCCTGGAGTCCTTACAGGGTACTATCAGCCAGGCCAACTGAGCCCAGATTTTTTAGTGAGCTTGTTACTGCTCCCCCTCCTCCTTTTTCATCCGGGCTTGGGATCGGCCTTCTGTCAAAGTGTGAGTATAGAATAGCCCCTGTTCCATAATATGAAGCATCTGTTGACATTTCATAAGGCAATGACTCATCCGGGATGGCCAATATTGGTTTTGACGTGATGATGTCAATAAGTTTTAAATAGGCCTCTTCACATTCATCAGACCACATAAAACTAGAATCTTTTTTCTTCAGGTTTTCCAACGGTCTTGGCATAGTTTGGTATATAGGCCCGAAAATGACCTGTAAATCCGGTAAAACATTGTACTGACTTAAGGTTATATGGGCGTTTCATGAGTTTAGCCTTTTCGATTACTTCCTCCTTCATTTGCTTCGAGTTACCGTTGATAATTCTACCTAAAAGTTCCACCTCAGATACACAAATTTGGCACTTGCCCAAGTTCACTGTCATATTATATTGATTCAGTCTATTGAGAACTTTGTAAGTGAGGGAAGCACATTCTTCAAGGGTTAGGGCGCCACAACAAATGTCGTCAATGTAAACAACCACTCTTTGAAATCTAGGAGGTGAATTTTTCCACCCGAATGGTATTCTCTTAAACTCATAGAGTCCATCAGGTGTTACAAAAGCAGAAAACTTTCCAAACCTACCTCCATCCATTATGAGGATCATGGCTGAAAAGTCCGTCCACGATGCTGGCCACCAGCTGGCCCAGGGTGATACAGCAGTTGTTCAGAGTCACCAACATTCCCCGTTTGTCCATAGGAGAGGCTTCGCTGATGTACATAGGTACTGCCATGGAGGCTAGACCTGCAGTACACATATGATATTTCATGATTACTTTTACACATTATAAGAAGTTAAACTGGATGAAAACATAACAGTACTATCTGTTATTTGGAAATTTAAACTTATACTCATGGACAAAACTTAATAAAGTTGTACTTTTGGCATGTACACTAGAACTCCCTGTAAAGGACACCTAGCTGCAGAGCCAAAGTATCCTTTAGGGAGAGGTATCCTCTTACCAGAGAGTTGTTAAATATTAAAAATGTTATTTTGGGCGATAAAAACTGTCATTTATAGAGAGATGTACGCTAGTGTAAGTGTCCTCTTATTAAGGTTCTACTGTATATCGGGATTAAGACTAAAACTCTGAAAGATACACTCATGGACAAAACTTAAGGAAGTTGTACCTTTTAGCATGTATATTGGGATTGAGACTAAAACTCTGAAAGATACACTTATGGACAAAACTTAAGGAAGTTGTACCTTTTAGCATGTATATCGGGATTAAGACTAAAACTCTGAAAGATACACTTATGGACAAAACTTAAGGAAGTTGTACCTTTTAGCATGTATATCGGGATTCAGACAATAACTCTGAAAGATACACTCATGGACAAAACTTAAGGAAGTTGTACCTTTTAGCATGTATATTGGGATTGAGACTAAAACTCTGAAAGATACACTTATGGACAAAACTTAAGGAAGTTGTACCTTTTAGCAAGTATATCGGAATTAAGACTAAAACTCTGAAAGATACACTTATGGACAAAACTTAAGGAAGTTGTACCTTTTAGCATGTATATCGGGATTAAGACTAAAACTCTGAAAGATACACTCATGGACAAAACTTAAGGAAGTTGTACCTTTTAGCATGTATATCGGGATTAAGACTAAAACTCTGAAAGATACACTTATGGACAAAACTTAAGGAAGTTGTACCTTTTAGCATGTATATCGGGATTCAGACAATTACTCTGAAAGATACACTCATAGACAAAACTTAAGGAAATTGTACCTTTTAGCATGTATATTGGGATTAAGACTAAAACTCTGAAAGATACACTTATGGACAAAACTTAAGGAAGTTGTACCTTTTAGCATGTATATCGGGATTGAGACTAAAACTCTGAAAGATACACTTATGGACAAAACTTAAGGAAGTTGTACCTTTTAGCATGTATATCGGGATTAAGACTAAAACTCTGAAAGATACACTCATGGACAAAACTTAAGGAAGTTGTACCTTTTAGCATGTATATCGGGATTAAGACTAAAACTCTGAAAGATACACTTATGGACAAAACTTAAGGAAGTTGTACCTTTTAGCATGTATATCGGGATTCAGACAATTACTCTGAAAGATACACTCATAGACAAAACTTAAGGAAATTGTACCTTTTTGCATGTATATTGGGATTAAGACTAAAACTCTGAAAGATACACTCATGAACAAAACTTAAGGAAGTTGTACCTTTTAGCATGTATATCGGGATTCAGATAATAACTCTGAAAGATACACTCATGGACAAAACTTAAGGAAATTGTACCTTTTAGCATGTATATCGGGATTAAGACTAAAACTCTGAAAGATACACTCATGGACAAAACTTAAGGAAATTGTACCTTTTAGCATGTATATCGGGATTAAGACTAAAACTCTGAAAGATACACTCATGGACAAAACTTAAGGAAATTGTACCTTTTAGCATGTATATCGGGATTAAGACTAAAACTCTGAAAGATACACTCATGGACAAAACTTAAGGAAGTTATACCTTTTAGCATGTATATATATCAGGATTCAGACAATTACTCTGAAAGATACACTCATGGACAAAACTTAAGGAAATTGTACCTTTTAGCATGTATATCGGGATTAAGACTAAAACTCTGAAAGATACACTTATGGACAAAACTTAAGGAAGTTGTACCTTTTATCATGTATATCGGGATTCAGATAATAACTCTGAAAGATACACTCATGGACAAAACTTAAGGAAGTTATACCTTTTAGCATGTATATATATCAGGATTCAGACAATTACTCTGAAAGATACACTCATAGACAAAATTTAAGGAAGTTGTACCTTTTAGCATGTATATCGAGACAATAACTCTGAAAGTTATTACAGTGACTTTTTTGAAGAAGCACGAGATAACCGAGTGTGAACAAAATTGCCTGTCTTCTTAAAAAAAATAGATGACTGGCGACATTAAAGACTTTCCACTTCCTTAAGTTTTATCCATGAGTGCATAATTATTAATTTCATTTTAAATAACAAAGAAGCCTTGAAAATGATGCTTACATATTGTTGATGCTTCCAATCAAGTGATATGGCCAAATGACCTCTAAGTGTACTAAAGATATATATTGTTACATAGAATAAGAACAAAGCACATTCCAGAATAAAGAGAGAGAGAGAGAATGTTTTAGAACGTCCAAGAATAATGTAGAAAAATCGGAGAACAACTGAGTGGCCAATTTAAAGTGATTACGCAAGGCTTGGTGCTAGCGGCTTTCTGAGTGTCTAATCAACCATGACCGTTCTGGAAAAATCTACTCCGGGATATATAGGGATATGTAACTCATGGCGGGAAAAAGAAAGAGAAGAAGGAAGAAGAAGAACGAAGCTACGTGGTGTACTCCAAGCAAACGCTGTTGTCACAAGATGTCGGACTGCTGGTTAACGCCGATGCCGGTGTACTTCCTGGAAGATTCTAGAAAGTTCTACCAACTTCTGTCTCCTGTTCTGCTCCTGCTTTTCTTCACTGTGCTGCAATTAGTGAGTTTGTAACTGCTATATTTTTTGTTTTCTTTTGCACTCTTCTGTAATTATTTTATTGATTAGGTTTTAAATAAAGTCCTAAAGATCCTTTGTACCCATGGAAATTTTTCTTTGTCAACCAACAACGCAAAACAATTAGTAATTTAAAAAAAATATTAATTTTTTAATAATCTTCATTCTAAGACAAGCCTTCAGGATAGCAAACAAGTGGAACATGGGACAAAAAGCTGGCTGATCCATGGACAAATAACATCACTTGAACAGAGTCAAGATGACAGCTAAGTGGCAACACTTGATCAAAGAACATTAGCCTTAGGTCTGGGATGGACTTTATCAGTTCTGTCTAGCTGTCATGTTAGACTGGGGTCGATGTACTGGCAACACTGAATAGATTTATAGGTACTGTTGTGTATCAACAATTAGATAACTCCACCTTTGCCGGTCCCAAGCCCGGATAAAAAAGGAGGGGGAGCAGTAACAAGCTTGCTAAAAACCGGGGCTCAGCTGGCCATGCTGATAGAACCCTGTAAGGTCTCCAGGGATACAGGATGAGCAGCGCTTGTACTCCATGTTAGGAGTGGCTGTACATGGTGTCTGTTCCTCATGTCAGAGGCGGCCATTTCTTTTGGAGCTAAGTCAGTGGCCTGCCACTGAGTAGTGCTCCCAGTCTTAATGACAAAGGCAGACGCATTCTACTTGACCCAGTTATGATGGTTGTCCGGGGGGTTGGTGGAAGGCTGGTTAAATCGTTTGGTTTCCGACCACTACGACCCGGGTTTGATTCCTGCATTGGACACTTTTTTCTGTTTAAAAAAAAAATGTTCCAATGGTCCCCGATTCTTGCAAAAGTCCAACCCCACCAGCGAGTGCAAGTAACCAAACGGGGCTCTGGCACATTTGTAAGTGCAAAGTCGAACTGCTTTTCACATGTGTAGACATGTGGTGCGCTTACAGAAAAAGCAGTCGCTAACTACCCACCATGATTATCATGGCCTGTACCACCACATGTACTAGGGATAAACAAAAACAAAAAAATTATGGTTGTCAAATCTCTTTTTCAAAAGAGTCAAAAGCTTGACACCCTAATATGAATGAAAGAAGAAGAACAACAATTAGATAACTGGTTGGTTCTCATGAAATTATTTCTACAGTAGAACTACCTCCCTTTAGTGGACACCCTGCTAGAGAACACCTCTCTATAAAAGACAGTTTTCATTTACAAAATTACTATTTTTACTATTTAGCAACTCTCTGGTAAGAGAACACCTTTCTCTAAAGAATACTTTGGCTCTGTAATTAGGTGTTGTCCTTTACAGGGAGGTAGTTCTACTGTAGCAACTCTCCAGTAAGAGGACACCTCTCCCTAAAGGACACTTTGGCTCTAAAATTAGGTGTCCTTTACAGAGAGGTAGTTCTACTCTATTTGTTAAATAATGTATAATTGAACAATTTCAACCTGAAAGGTCTTTGTATTTTAAAGAATTTTCTCTAAACAAGCATGAATGTTGAATTTACTGTAAATGCTATTTACACTCATTTCATGGCAAATATTCCTGGTGTTCAGAGGGTTAGCTTTATTTGAAAGGGTCAATGCTTGGAGAGTGATTTCAAACAAGGTATTAGAAACATTTTTTTCAAGTAAATGCAGTTTTATATTGTGTTGTTGTTGTTGTTTCTTATCCCCTTGTGTAAAGATTACACAAATTCCATGATCTCATGGAATGGGGTGTAGGGGTGCAGCTTTCGTTGATCATGGCACCATGATCCAGGCACACTTTGGTGAAGGTCTGACTATGCCTGTAGTTTGAGGCCGTTCCTAACATGGAAGCAGACGCCTTTGCTGTCAACTCTAACATGAGTACAGACACAGCTCCTCCGTATCCCTGGACTGGGGCCCTTGCTGAGGTCTATTAACAGTTGAAGTCAGGATTTTTAAAGAGGTCGTTCTTCTCTTCTAACAATGCTGCTGTTGGTCCATGACTGCTTATTTGTCAGATTTATTCTGCTTGTTTCACAGCTGGCCTGGTTCATATCTGAAGGTTGTTCTCCTATCCACTACCTGGGGACGCGCCCTGTAACAGTCAGCTCTGCTGAGGGAGTTTTATATTGTAGCATCACGCTAAGAAACAATTTAAAAATCTCATTTATTGCATGACTCTCTTGGCCAAAAAAAACTTATATATTCTCTACCATATTTACATAATTTCTCAAAACTTTAAACAAATATGTGACATTTAAACAGATATGTGACATATATGAAAAAGGTTAGGATCAGACATCATATCGCCACGCTGTAATATTCAAAGGAAAAACAAGGTAACGTGGTAAGATTCTTTAATTGAACACGACGAGCTTTCAGGCAGCAACTGCCCTTCTTCAGGTCTCATACAAGTGTAGACAAAGAAGTGCCATATTTATAAGCGAAAATATTTACATATATACGCGCAAGGAATAAGGAATTTTACATACTGGAGATTGGAAAGGGGAATTTGCATATTTACAAATAAAAATAAAACAAACTCTGTGTAAGAAATAGAGGCAAAAACGGAGATAAAAATTAAATCTGAAGGCAAAACACGGAGATAAAAATTGAACCGTAAATAACAATAAAACCCAGAAACATATCAGCGAGTGAGGCCGTAAAATATTGTATATTGCGGTGGGAGATCAATCTTCCGGTTAAAACTGGGAGTACAGTTGGACACCAGTGCTTCCAGAACCAAGCGTTGGTACTTGTTTCCAATATCCCTGTATACAGAAATCGTATCGTCTAAATTAAAGGAATGGTCGAAATCTGCCATGTGTTGAAAGATGAGAGATTTTCGATCTTTGGAACGTATATTACGGTTGTGTTCGCGGATTCTAGTGGCGATGGTTCGACCAGTTTCACCAATGTAGCATTGCTCACAATCGTTGCATGATATTTTATAGATGCCGTTATTGAGGGATAGAGGGTTAAGTTTGATGGAGCTTTTTGTTATGGGGTGCCGTAAGGATGCCTCTAGGGAAGGCGAATTTTTGAAAAACGTGCGAATACCGAATTTTCGTAAAAATAACGCAATATCAGAGTTCGTGGTCGAAAAAGGAAGGACACAGACGTTTTTATACAGCGGAGGTGTAACTTTTTTGTGGTTCGGAACGTAAAAATGGCGGTCAATAAAATTATGAGGGTAACCGGCGGATAAAAGATGGGTGTAAACGGTACGCTTCTCGATCGTTCTAAATAAGGCAAGGGAACAATGAGTATATACCCGTTTGGAGAGAGTTTTTACCGTGGTGATTTTGTGAGAAACCGGGGCATGTGATAAAAAGTGTAAATAGGAGGGAGTGAAGTTAGGCTTGCGAAATACGGTGGTCTGAAAAGTGCCATTAGTGTTGATGACTAAAACGTCTAAAAACGGGATGCAATTAAAACAGGATGGGTTGTGAGTAAAACGGAGATCATGATGGTATGAGTTTAAAACCGTGAGTATGGGGAGATGGTCGGTATCACGATGGAGGCAAAAAATGTCGTCAACGTACCTCGACCACATCTCGATCCCCAAATGATTATGGGAAACCAACCACCGGTCCAGATTAGACATAACAATCTCAGCTGCTATTTTGGAAAGAGGGCTGCCCATAGGGGAGCCTCTCATCTGTACAAAGAAACAGCCATTGAATTCTAAAGCATTCATGTCAAGGCAGATGGTGAATAGATCCAAGATGGTTTTTTGATCATTACTAGGAAAGGTGGAAGAAGAAAGAAGTTGCTCTAGGCCATCTATGATCAGAGAATGCGGGAGGCACAGAAAGAGTGATGTCACGTCAAAAGTCGACATTGTGAGACCACGAGGTTGGGGGACATTCTTTAATCTTGTAAAAAATTCAGATGGATCTTGTACCGAGTAAAGATTATGAGTTTTGACCAGGGGTTTTAGAAGGCTAGAAAGGTATTTGGCTAGTGGTAAGGCGGGTGACAGATGGTAAGCAACTATGGGTCTAAGGGGGACACTGGGCTTATGGGTTTTTGGTAGGCCATATATATATGGAACCCTAGAAAGATTGGAGGTAAACTGCTGGAACTGATCGGGAGTAATGCATTCGTTTCTTCTGAGCAATCTGAGTGATGATTTGTAGGCACCAGAAATAGCACAAACACGTTCAGGTGAAATCACTTGGAAGGTATCGGAGTCTGAAAGGATATCAGACATTTTCTTCTTGTAATCATCAACTTTTAACACAACTACTTGTGAGCCCTTATCTGATTTAGTGATGAGGATATCATGATGGCTCTTGAGGGCTTTCAAGGAGGCAAGATCGCTCTTGACGGAATTGGAGCGAGATGAAGAACTCTTGTAAGCAGCAAGAAGTTTGTTGGCTATGGTAGAACGGATGTGATGTTTGTCTGTGTGGGACTGGTGCTGGAGGGAAGATTCAATACAGCTAATCGTGTATAAAAGATCAGGTTCATTGGGCAACCGAAAACTAAGGCCTTTCTCTAGTAGGGATATCTGCTTGTCTGAAAATACGATGTCGGTTAGGTTAACAATGGTATCCTCAGAGGGGGAGCGGGTGCGCAAGGGAAAACCATATTTCACGTGCCAGAATTCCAGCTTCCTCTGGTGCCGGAGTTCAATCTCAGAGTTCTGAAGTTTAACTCGGGCGGTTATGCCTTGTACAAGAGAGCCGAGATCATTGGAAGGGATTCTGGGAGAGAGCAGGCAAAGCAGACCTCTGATGGTTTTTTGTAAAAAACGGATCATAGCACGAGAGCCTCTAATTCTCGAGTTAAGAAGCTGTTCTTCGGTTCTGTGTATAATTGCAGCGGAGTAATGGTTTTGTACTGGATCCCTAATCCTAAGAGAGGGTGGTATGAAGGAGGCCTGGGAACATTTTAGGTTAAAGGCAAGATGACAGCGTCAACGGGCGAGCTGCAAAGACTTCTTGTTCAGCTGCCGCTTATAAAAGGCAAGATATTCAAGGTTAGGATCAGACATCATATCGCCACGCTGTAATATTCAAAGGAAAAACAAGGTAACGTGGTAAGATTCTTTAATTGAACACGACGAGCTTTCAGGCAGCAACTGCCCTTCTTCAGGTCTCATACAAGTGTAGACAAAGAAGTGCCATATTTATAAGCGAAAATATTTACATATATACGCGCAAGGAATAAGGAATTTTACATACTGGAGATTGGAAAGGGGAATTTGCATATTTACAAATAAAAATAAAACAAACTCTGTGTAAGAAATAGAGGCAAAAACGGAGATAAAAATTAAATCTGAAGGCAAAACACGGAGATAAAAAGTCAGTTTTAACCGGAAGATTGATCTCCCACCGCAATATACAATATTTTACGGCCTCACTCGCTGATATGTTTCTGGGTTTTATTGTTATTTACGGTTCAATTTTTATCTCCGTGTTTTGCCTTCAGATTTAATTTTTATCTCCGTTTTTGCCTCTATTTCTTATACAGAGTTTGTTTTATTTTTATTTGTAAATATGCAAATTCCCCTTTCCAATCTCCAGTATGTAAAATTCCTTATTCCTTGCGCGTATATATGTAAATATTTTCGCTTATAAATATGGCACTTCTTTGTCTACACTTGTATGAGACCTGAAGAAGGGCAGTTGCTGCCTGAAAGCTCGTCGTGTTCAATTAAAGAATCTTACCACGTTACCTTGTTTTTCCTTTGAATATATGAAAAAGATCTTCTAAAATACTCTTATATCTTTTAATATATAATTAATAAAGCTTTGATTAGGATTTGTCTCAATTTTTAAATAAAACATAGAGGTACCATATGTATGCTAATGATAAGAAGAACCTATTATCAAATGATTTATTTTGATATTCAGCATTAATGTAAGGAACTACCTCTCTGTAAAAGACAACAACTAGCTACAGAACGAAAGAGTTTTTTAAGGGATTAAAACAAAGTAATCATTATTAAATGGCTGCCTACTCCTGTGTGTATGGCTGACTAATTATATAACGAATGAATAAAACACCAAGACGGGAATGTTTCTTTTCACAAATAAAAGGAGAGACGGTTAGCACTCCCCTTGACAAGGATGGAATGGTCTTCGGACCCAACACATATACGGTTAAGGCACATCCACCCTACTTTGGTGGAACTTAACCATACTGTCCTTACTGTGATGAAAAAAGTATTGGGAGGACTTGGTTCATCAGTGGTGAACCCTCCCAGCGGTTTCGCCAATTTAATCTACCAGACCGCTTCTTTAGAGCTCTAATACTGTATTGGATCATTCTGTTTATATATGCAGCACTGAAGGGTGGACTCTTAGAAATGGTGGAAGTTTGAATTATTTGTTAACACTTTGAGGACGGACGATTCCACAGTTGCATAAGAGGCAATAGGAGCTGCTGCAGTCTCACGTGACGTTTTACATTAGGTCAGCTCACATCCCCCCAACCCACTGATAGATAGACAAGAAGTTATGGGACAAGATCCCAGTGGATGCGATTTTATATTTAATTTTGAAAATTGAAGACGCAAATTCGCGTCCTTCGGTCTTGATACAAAATCGGCAAGGACGTGAAATCGTGTCCCTCGGGTCGAAAGTGTTAAAAGAAACATTCATGTCTTAATGTCTTCATTCGTTATATATATAGATGGTGCGTTATTGCTTTGTATTGACTAATTATAGGCTCAAAGGTATTTTGAAAAGAAAAAAAAAAAAAAAAAAACAGCCCAACCGTGGCTATAGTGAACCAAAAGCTCTGTCCCATTTGGGTTCACTACAGAGGGGTTTTACTGTGATAAAGAACAATTTGAATTATAGATTATAATACGTTAAAATAAGACCTAATCCAAATAATTTATTAGTGTGTGACGTTTCGGCAACAGCATTTTCACCATCATCAGACAAAAGAATAAAAAATTAAAAAAATCTTTTGTCTGATGATGGTGACAATGCTGTTGCTGAAATGTCACACACTAATAAATTATATTTGGATTAGGTCTTATTTTCTTGTATGGGGTTTACTGTCTAAATAAATAAAGAAACAGAGGCTTGGTTAACACAGAAGCTGAACTTGAGCTACTTTCCCAAATCTGAGCCACCGTTTAACAGCTGCCAGAGTTGCTGAGTCAGATCTATGAGCGCCAATCTTCAGCTCTTTAAATTTATGAGATTTCATAGTGTGACAAGGTCACCAGGCTGTGACAGACAGAACTGACTTTGTCAGAATGTCTTAGTACAGTAGAACTACCTCCCTGTAAAGGACAACACCTAGTTACAGAGTGTCCTTTAGGGAGAGGTGTCCTTTTACCGGAGAGTTGCTACAGTAGAACTACCTCCCTGTAAAGGACAACACCTAGTAACAGAGCCAAAGGCTCCTTTAGGGAGAGTTGTCCTCTTACCAGAGAGTTACTAAATAGTAAAATGGTAATTTTGACAATGAAAACTGTCCTTTGTAGAGAGGTTTCTTCTAGTGAAAGTGTCCTCTCATGGAAGTTGTTCTACTGTACCATGATGACCTTGTTGTATGTGGGAGCATTCATTAAAGATTTTACTTTCCTGCCAATATGCCTAATTCTTGCCCAAAGTTAGGTTATAGGGAGGGAAATTCAAGGGGTTCATTGGTACCATCTTTAAAAAAAAAAAATGTTAAATGCTTTTTTTTTTTTAATTAGAAACACACAGTAATAAGGCACCAAATAAATAAATAAATAGTGTGTAATGTTTCAGTAACAGTGTTGTTACCATCTTCAGACAAAAGTACTGAATGCTGAGATTCAGTACTTTTGTCTGATGATGGTAAACAATGCTGTTATTGAAACATTTCACACTATTTATTTATTATTTGGTGTCTTATTACCTTGTATTGATTATATTGTATTTTTGGTATTATTGGTTATTACGCTTTTCATGTGAAAAAATAATTTAATAAATAGAAAAAAAAAAAACAAAGAGGTCTTGGGTTGATATTAAAATATATTAAAAGGGCATTTACTGATTGCTCACAAGAGCATTATATATGATAGAGGGGTATCCTGGTTGTTGTTTCTTATCCCCTTGTTGTTTCTTATCCTCTTGTGTAAAGATTACACCAATTCCATGAGTCCATACTCCTCCAGCTGTTTATAGACAGTGTTGTTGTTGTTTCTTATCCCCTTGTGTAAAGATTACACCAATTCCAGGAGTCCATGCTCCTCCAGCTGTTTATAGACAGTGTTGTTGTTGTTTCTTATCCCCTTGTGTAAAGATTACACCAATTCCAGGAGTCCATGCTCCTCCAGCTGTTTATAGACAGTGTTGCTGTTTCTTATCCCCTCGTGTAAAGATTACACCAATTCCATGAGTCCATGCTCCTCCAGCTGTTTATAGACAGTGTTGTTGTTGTTTCTTATCCCCTTGGGTAAAGATTACACCAATTCCATGAGTCCATGCTCCTCCAGCTGTTTATAGACAATGTTGTTGTTGTTTCTTATCCCCTTGTGTAAAGATTACACCAATTCCATTAGTTCATGGAATGGGGTGTAGGGGTGCAGCTTTCGTTGATCATGGCACCATGATCCACTTTGGTGAAAGTCTGACTTTGCCTGTAATTTGAGGCTGTTCCTAACATGGAAGCCTTTGTTGCCAACTCTAACATAAGTACAGACACAGCTCCTCCGTATCCCTGGAGTGGGACCCTTACTAAGGTCTATCAACCGGGTCAGTTGAACTCAGGATTTATAAAGAGGTCTTTCTCCTCTTTCTAACAATGCTGCTGTTGGTCCGCAACTGCTTATTGGTCAGAGTTATTCTGCTTGTTTCACATCTGGCCTTCATGACTGAAGATTGTTCCCCTATCTCCCAGCTGGGGACATGCCCTATAGCAGTCAGCTCTGCTGAGGGTACAGTAGACATTCTTTGCTTGAATGAGCAGCTATGGAATCTGAGATGTCCACAGGTTTCTTGGAAGATTCCTGTGAAGAAATATCCCCAATTGAAACCTGATTCTTCAGTGGATCAATTATTAAGTCTCATTGATATTCTTGGATCTGGTGGTTCTTGTTCAAGTCTTGAGTTACTGCTTCCTTAGAGACCTGATACTTCTTGAGTTCTACATCACACTGTGTCAGTGGAAGGATGGTCTAAATCATTGATTTTCGACCCTTACAACCTGGGTTCGATTCCCGCATTGGGTACTTTTTTCTGATTTAAAAAAAATGCTCCAATGGCCTCTGAATTTATAAAAGTCCAACCGCACCAGTGAGTACAAATAACCAAACGTGGCTATGATACATTTGTAAGTGCAAAGTCGAACTGCCTTTCACATGTGTAAATATGTGGTGTACTTACAGTAAAAGACAGTCGCTAACTGCCCACCATGATTATCATGGTCTGTACCATGTGTAGACATGTGGTGTACTTACAGTAAAATCAGTCGCCTACCTCTACCCACCATGATTATCATGGCCTGCACCATGTGTACTAGGAATAAGCAAAAAAAAAAGGAATTGCACACAATACACATCAATATACATGTACCAAAAAAGGCACCTCTTCCTTTAAATTGTGCATCAAACAGATATCACTTTGCATCACCTTATTAAAAAACTTTACTATTGATGTACAAGGTAATAAGCGAGAGAACTCCGCCTTTGCCGGTCCCTAGCCTGAATGAAAAAGGAGGAAGGGGAGCAGTAACAAGCTCACTAAAAAACCTGGGCTCAGCTGGCCATGTTGATAGTACCCTGTAAGGTCTCCAGGGATAGAGGATGAGCAGTGTTTGTACTCCATGTTAGGAGCGGCTGTACATGGCGTCTGTTCCTCATGTCAGACATATTGGAGCTAAGTCAGTGGCCTGCTACTGAGTAGTGCTCCCTGTCTTAATGACAAAGGCATTCTACTTCACCCAGTCATGATGGTTGTCACCCATGGTAATAAGATCGAATCCAAATAAATTAATAGAGTGTGATGAAACGTGTGTGTAACAGTGTTGTTACCATCATCTTAAAAATCTTTTTTTTTAATTATTATTCTTTTGTCTGATGATGTGGTAACAATGCTGTTACTGAAACTTCACACACTATTTATTTATTTAAATTTAGTCTTTGTATTTATAATCTATGATTTAAATTGTGACTTATTTCATTGATCTCTATCAAAGAAGAACAAATGCTCTACTAGGATTGTCTGTTGATGTGTGGGGGCCTCACTACACCTCGGCAAATGCGGGCTGGGAGAACACCTCACTATGCATGCGGCATCCAGGACTCTTGGCACGCGCGTCATTCGAACAACAAGGCTTGCTTCCAACGGCCGTTATTTCTTTCCTTTCTATATATTTCGTGGCTTTAAATAAATTTATTTATTTTATAAAAATCTTCAATCTTTAAGCTCTTTAAATTTATGATATTTCCTAGTGTGATAAGGTCACCAAATATGACAGACAGAACTGACGCATCAGAATGTCTTAGTACAGTAGAACTACCTCTCTGTAAAGGACAACACCTAGTTACAAGGCCAAAGTGTCCTTTAGGGAGAGGTGTCTTCTTACTGGAGAGTTGCTAAACAGAGGCTTTCCACAAGCCATACCAACACGCTCACAATCATCCCACTGATCCTTAGTATGATGGAGAATGCCAGAGCTGTCTTGTGGAACTAAGTGGCTGGAAATGGGGCAGAATTTCTGACACTCTAGGTACAAATATGTGAAAGGATTTGTTTGGTTCACTGCGGAAGATACTTCTTTCAAGTGTGATGCCAATCATTCTGTAATGTGCACACATTCTGTATTTACACTCATGGACAAAACTTAAGGAAGTTTTACCTTTTAGCATGTATATCAGGATTGAGACAATAACTCTGAAAGATACACTCATGGACAAAACTCAAGGAAGTTGTACCTTTTAGCATGTATAAATCGGAATTCAGACAATAACTCTGAAAGATATCACTGTAACCTTTATTGATGACACACGATATAACCAAGTGTAAACAAAATTACCTCTCTCCTTTAAAATATAAAACAAGCAACATCAAAGCCTTTCCAACTAAGTTTTGTCTATGTATGTAAATAGGAAGAAGATGCATATGTAAATTGTGTGATCCTCTATGTAACAATACATTGATGGTGTGGTTGAGAATATGGAATATTTTGGAATATCTCGATTTGAATGGTTTCTGCATAAGAACTAATTTAGCTGAAATTGTACAGTTCTTCATGTACAATTTGAAAATACACTATGTACTAAGTGTCAACCTGAAACCCCAAAACACATTATTGACTGCAATGACTCATCCATTGATGAGTTCTACACATCCCCATGATATGATTGTGTGGAGATAAGAAAGTAGAAGAGACTCATCCCCAGCACAGACACCATCAACAAGCTCTACAAGCTTGATACCCTGCTATGATTAAGTGTAGATAAGAAAGAAGAGACTCATCCCCAGCACAGACACCATCAACAAGCTCTACAAGTTTGATACCCTGATATGATTGAGAGTGGAGATAAGAAAGAAGAAGAGACTCATCCCCAGCACAGACACCATCAACAAGCTCTACAAGCTTGATACCCTGATATGATTGAGAGTGGAGATAAGAAAGAAGAAGAGACTCATCCCCAGCACAGACACCATCAACAAGCTCTACAAGCTAGATATTTTGATGTGATTGAGTGGAGATAAGAAAGAAGAAGAGACTCATCCCCAGCACAGACACCATCAACAAGCTCTACAAGCTTGATACTCTAATATGATTGAGTGGGGGTAAGAAAGAAGAAGAGACTCATTCCCAGCACAGACACCATCAACAAACTCTACAAGCTTGATACCCTCATATTATTGAGTGGAGATAAGAAAGAAGAAGAGACATATCCCCAGCACAGACACATTGTAACAAAGTATTTATTATTTTACTAGACGAATGGCCTGGGCAACGCCCGGGTTTTACCCGAGTGCGAATATATTTTAAAAACGTTGTCTTGGGTGGTCGCTATAGACAGGGTGGTCTGTATAGACCGGTGTATGTATCACACAGCTGATAACAGGGTTGTCTAGAGTGGCCGCTATAGACAGGGTGGTCTGTATAGACAGGTGTATGTATCACACTGCTGATAACAGGGTTGCCTAAGTGACTGCTATAGACAGGGTGGTCTGTATAGACAGGTGAATGTAACACACTGATGATAACAGGGTTGCCTAAAGTGACCGCTATAGACAGGGTGGACTGTATAGACAGGTGGATGTATCACACAGCTGATAACAGGGTTGTCTAGAGTGGCCGCTATAGACAGGTGTATGTATCACACAGCTGATAACAGGGTTATCTAGAATGGCCGCTATATACAGGGTGGTCTGTATAGACAGGTGGATGTATCACACAGCTGATAACAGGGTTGTCTAGAGTGGTCGCTATAGGCAGGGTGGTCAGTGGTCGCTATAGACAGGGTGGTCTGTATAGACAGGTGGATGTAACACACTGCTGATAACAGGGTTGTCTAGAATGGCCGCTATAGACAGGTGTATGTATCACACAGCTGATAACAGGGTTGTCTAGAGGGGGGCAGGGAGGACACGTGTTCGCCGGCAGCCAATGGGCGCGCATTCTATCCGTGAGCTTCAGACAGAATATGGCAATTATATATATAGATTAACAGAGTAACATTTTTTATGTGTATACTTTACTACTCTGTAAACTTCCCTCATTGCCTATCTTTTGTTTATCATTCATAGTTTGTACTTGCCTTAAATAAATTTTTGTGTCATCCTGAAGTTTGTATTTCCTAAATTTCCACGTGGCAATATGATTAAATCCTTTTAATTAAAACCTTCATACAGTAAAACCCCTCTATAGTGAACCCCAATGGGACAGAGCTTTTGGTTCACTATAGCCACGGTTTGGCCATTTTTTTGTACTTTTCAAAATTTTTAGACCGTATAATTAAAGGACAGCCATACACACAAGAAAAGGCTTCTTCTTAATAGTGGTCACTTTGTTTTAATTCCCTTAATTGACCAATTTCCCTACATTAATACTGAATAATAATAATAGAAATCATTAGATGATAGGTTCTTCTTATCATTAACATACATGTACCTCTATGTTTAATTTAAAAATCAAGACAAATCTTAGGCAAAGTTTTATTAAATATATATTAAAAGATATAAAAAAATGATTTTAAAACATCATTATCACATTATATAATACATTGTTTACTTGGAAAAATGGCTCTAACACCTTGTTGCTTCAAAGCATTCTTCAAGCATTGCACCATTCAAATAAAGTTAGTGTTTTTCTTCCATTTCATTTTCCCACATATTCTTCTAGGTCTAGATTTCGTTTTTTTTTTTTTAACCTGTCATGCAAAACATTGCTGACTTTAAAATCACCATATTTAACCCTTAACTGGACGGGTTGGGTAGATTCTGCCCATGCATAAATTTAATATAGGAAAAATTATTTTTTTCGTTTACCTAGAGCTACCAGCTTTCATGTATTCTAATTTCCAGTGATACAAACATTTTCCATCCATTGTTTATAAATATCAGTTTTGGGAGGGGGGTTGAATTTGCATGTGTGGGCGGATTCCGCCCAGCCCGTCCAGAAGCGTGAGAATTTTTCGTGTCAGTGTTAGCTCGTGGCTCATACTTGAGTCTCTATCTTCCGCTATTTTTAGCTTCCTTTTTTATATTATAACACTTCTTTCTTTGGATAAGTAGAATAATCAATCAAGTCAACAGAGAGAACTATCCCTGCCAACCCAAAATAAATATAGGTTTTAGAGATTAGTCGACCACACTTTGGAAGAAATATTCCTGCAGACAATTGATTCACTTCAGTAGAATTAGTTGATAAGTTGAAAGAACATGGCCTTACATATTTAGGAACGATGAGAAAGAACAAACCTTAGATTCACCACAATTTCAACCGCACCTTAATAGAAAATCAGGAACCTCTATTTTTGGTTTCTCTGGAACAACCACTTTAGTCTCCTATGTTCCAAAAAATGAAAAAAGAAAATCGGTAATCAGATTGATAAAAAAAGGTAAAAAAGAAAGGAGTCAATTTATTGTTGATCTTGGGAGAGCATTGACTGATGAACACCTGGCCACATGTAATCTCAATTCCCTCCCACTGCAATTACAGGCGCCAATTCAAGAAGAATGATGGTTCAAGTAAACCCAGTGAATCTACGATGCCACAACAATCTGATACTCCAAAAAGGTGCTACAAATGTAAATCAAAAAGCGCAGTAAAATATTAAAACCCTTTGCTCTGTATGTCAACTAAGCGTTTGCAATAACATTTCTTTATAATTTTTGAAAACTGTAAATAGATTATATTCCAAATTTTTAAAAGTAAAAATCTGTATATTAACTATATTTTACACAAATAAATTTACTGGCAATGCGTTTCTTTTTTAAATCTCTACAGACCTTACTGCAATGATATGATTTAATGAATGAGAGGGCTTGGCTCATCAGTAGTGAACCCTCTCAGCGGTTTCGCCAAATTAGAGATTAATTTGGCGAAACCGCTGAGAGGGTTCACTACTGATGAGCCAAGCCCTCTCATTCATTAAATCATATCATTGCAGTAAGGTCTGTAGAGATTTAAAAAAGAAACGCATTGCCAGTAAATTTATTTGTGTAAAATTTTAACGATAGAGGGCAATAAAATTTAATATTAACTATATATTAATAAAATATATTTTTTTAAATATTGATTTCAATTATTATTTAGCGCTTATTTCACAAAGTTACATAGGTGGGTTGAATCTACCCAACCCGTCCAGGTACGTAAGAAAAATCCACCCGTCCAGTTAAGGGTTAATGGCATAAAAATACAGTATAACCTCGTTAATTTGACACACCCCAATTCGACACTCGGCGATAATTCGACCATGTTCCGATGTCCCGACCTCCGGCCTATCAAATAACAAACCGTAATTCGACAGTATCGATAATACGACAGTTCCGATAGTTCGACCATTTAAAAATTCGAATTTCGACAGTTGAATGTTATTTTACATGCAACTTTACCGCTAAACGGTATTACGGCGGCGACGATCGGCATCGGCGGGCGCCGATAGGATCGCGCCCGCGCACTTTTGGTTTCTGGTTAGTTTAAGTTTCACTTTGCAGTGCCGTTGCGCAATTTCGCGGATGTTATTGTTGTTTTTTTTTACACGGGAATTTCGGCATCATGCGCTAACTAATAATAATTTTTATTTTTTTATTTTTAACATTGAAATATTTTAGCTATTTTTAAATTTATAAATAATTTCTTTTTAAATAAATAAATCTTTATAAAATGATCCAACAATGATTATGATAACATTTTAATTCAATATTCTGTGTTAATTTGAATAAATGAGTGGGGCAAGAATGTCAGGTTCTGCCAAAAAAAAATGGAAACGTAGTCAGTATCACCAGCTCACTTATGTGGAAAAAATGAAAATTATAGAAGAAATAGAACATGGAAAATCACATAGTCAAGTTTCCAGAGAGAGAAATATTCCACGGTCCACCATTAGCACAATTTTTAAAAATAAATTCACCATAAAATCTGCCTTTTTAAAATCTAATTTTAGCTCTACCTTGAAACATGATCGTGACGGGGAATTCCCAGAGATTGAAGAAGCCCTGTTTAGGTGGATAAGGCAGGCAAATGCCATGAAACTTGCCATAAATGGCAATATCTTGAAAGAAGGCCTTGGCTCTTGGCCTTGAAAATGGGTCAAGATAATTTTGAAGCTAGCAATGGCTGGCTAGAAAAGTTTAAGTGCAGAAGGAATATTGCTTTTAAACGACTTCATGGAGAAGCTGGAAGTGTGGATGCCAATAGTGTAGCCACTTGGAAAGGTGGGATTATTCCTTCACTTTTAGCTAAATACAGCCCACAGGACATTTTCAATGCTGATGAAACAGGGTTATTTTATAAACTTTTGCCTAATCAAACAATGACTATCAGAGGTGAGAAATGTGAAGGGGGTAAGAAGTCTAAAGAGAGAATTACAGTGTTGGTATGCTGTAATATGGATGGAAGTGAAAAACTGCCTTTACTTTATATTGGGAAATATAGAAGACCACGATGCTTCCGTGGCATGAATATTCCCTCAAATTATCATTTTAATAAAAAAGCCTGGATGACTGGGGCAATTTTTACGGATTGGCTGAAAAAATTGGACCAAATATTCAAAAGAAGAGAAAGAAAAATTTTATTAATTTTAGATAATTGCCCAGCCCACCAAATACCTGAAGGGTTACAGAACATTGAAATAAGATTTTTGCCCGCCCTAACTACAAGTGCATTACAACCCTGTGATATGGGTATCATTAAAGCCCTAAAAGACCAATATAGGAAACGAATGATAACGTATCTTCTCACTTGCATGGAAGAAAAAAAAATGCTCAAGTACATTTACTCTTTGCAATTAGCTGGCTAGAGGCTGCATGGGTTGGGGTTAGTTCTTCCACAATAAAAAAATGTTTTTCTCATTCAGGATTTGTGATGGATGAAGCAATGGAAGAAGTTGTTGAAGAAGAAATGAACAGATGTTTTGAGGCATTAAAAAAACATCAAGCCATTGATGTCAACTATATTGACTTCTTGGAAGTTGATAAAGATGTGCAAGTTGCTGGGGAACAGTCCATTGAAGAAATTGTAAAGGAGGTAATGGGAAAAGAAGAAGATGAAGAGGTAGAGCCAACAGAAAAATATTTAAACAAAACATCAATAACACCTGCAGCAGCAGTGGATGCCTTTATTTTAAGTTGATAAAGATGTGCAAGTTGCTGGGGAACAGTCCATTGAAGAAATTGTAAAGGAGGTAATGGGAAAAGAAGAAGATGAAGAGGTAGAGCCAACAGAAAAATATTTAAACAAAACATCAATAACACCTGCAGCAGCAGTGGATGCCTTTAATACAATAAAAACTCTTTGTTATTTAAAAGACATTGGAGGAAGAAAGGCATGCATGTCTTTTAAAAATAGACTATCTGGAATACATCCTGAATAGGATTTCAGAGAAAAAACAGACATCTATAAAATATATATATTTTTAATCTTGATTCTTTTCAAATAATATTTTTTAATTTTCTTTTTATTTTCCATATTTATTTTCTTTAAACTATTATTCACAATTGGAATAAAATATTATTTGTTTCGAAAATATGTATTATTGCCATTTTGTCCCAGATACTAAAAGTTAATCATGAAAATAAATATAAAAAGTACACACACAATGGTTTCAATTAATATCATTAATTTATATTACAAAGCTATTTATAAAAAATATATATATTATTTTAGCTAGTTAGATGATTAGCTAATCATCTAACCTTAATTCAACACTTCCTTTAATTCAACCGAAAGCTCTGATCCCTTGGGGTGTTGAATTAAAGAGGTTCGACTGTAGTTTTTGTTTCATCACAGGACCATTTATTTGGATTTTTTTTTAGCCCTAAAACGCGATCGCGGCAAAAGTTGAGGTTGATTCCTCTTTGTAACAATTTTTAATAGCTTTATATTTTATCTTTTATAATATAAAAGTTCGATTTTCTTATTTTAATATGTTCTTAACATTTTGCCTGTGTTGTTTCACTTTGAAAAGTTCTGAAAATGGCCTTTTTTTTTTTTTTTTTTTAAGAAATAACGCTTTTGTTTTTAAAATGCCTTTGTTTTCTTCATTTTGGAAGCCATTTGTATTTTTATATTTCAAATTTAATGGATGCAAATATATTCTATTTAATAAAAAGTATAATGTGTTAAAATTTATACAACATACAGCAAAAATAAAGTGCAAAATTCAAAACAAACAATGCCGCTAAATTTATTGTTTTGAAACCGCGATCCGCGAGCTGAAACATGCTCAAAATTTGGTTGTTTTAATTTTTTTTTAATCACAATTCTAAGTTCGTTATAAGCATAGTATTTTAAATAGATTTTATTATTTTGGGACCGAAAATAGGTTCGTTATAGGGGTAGTTCGTTATTCTAAAAATCGCAAAGTTCGTTATAACGATGGTATTTTCAATGGAATGGAATTGGGAATCGGCGTGGGTTCGTTATAAGGGAAGGTTCGCTATATCCAGGGTTCGTATTAGCGTGGTTTTACTGTATTTACATTTCAGATCATACATTCCAATAGGACATAACAGTTGTCAAAACTCTAACTAAAAGAATTCAAACCCATGGGGGTCGGTGGAAGGATGGTCTAAACCATTGGTTTTCAACCACTACGACCCGGGTTTGATTCCTGCATTGAGCACTTTTTTTCTGATTAAAAAAAAAAAAAGCTCTAATAACCCCTGATTCTTGCAAAAGTCCAACCCCACCAGCGAGTGCAAGTAACCAAACGAGGCTCTGGCACATTTGTAAATGCAAAGTCGAACTGCTTTTCACATGTGTAGATATGTGGTGTACTTACAGTAAAAGCAGTCGCCTACTTCTACCCACCATGATTATCATGGCCTGTACCACGTGTACTAGGGATAAGCAAAAAGAATCCAAACCCATTGTTCCCTGCCTGTTTTTAAGAATATGGAAAAAAAAACTTAAAAACCTTAGCCTGAGAGGTTATTCTTCACAATTTATCAATAGACACAGTTTTAACGCCTCGCCACATAGAACAGCTAAAGTATATAGAAACAAATGCATTCTTCCTTTTTCAAAATGTAATGAAAAAATAGCCCATATTCTTTGCAGACAAGGAATCCAAACATATTTCAGTAACCATCAATCCATAGGCCAACTTCTTAGAAATCCCCTAACTAAATCTGAAAACAACTGGAACCTCAAACCAATGCAATTTACTCAATTCAATGCCAAGACTGCAATGCTACCTACATAGGTTAGACAGGAATACAAGTTAGACTAAACGAACACAACAGAAATATCAGAACAAAAGACCAACGTTCAATGATCTATCAACATATTGCACAGACCGGTTACCAACATAACAGAAACCAAATGTCACTACAAAAACATTAAGAACAAATATCAACGGTTACTCTTAGAATCTCTCATTTCCAATGAATATAACAGCATAAACAGGAAGATACCATCACAATACCTTAGATATCTCAGAAGAAATAAATAGATCAATTTTATAGGTTCTGGATGCCCTGAAAATGTAAATAGACATATTCCATAGCATTGTTAAATTATCAATTTAAAATTTCAGTTGTAAATATCCACGCTGTATGTTTTTGTAAATATATCTTGTAAGATATAGTCGATGTTTTATTAAGTCTGTTGAAGAGAGATTATCACTTGAAAGATAGCATTTTAGAATAAAAAGAAATTCATTGTGATAAAATATTTTTGTATTTTTAAAGGTTTTTTTACAATTTTATCGTGAATAAATATATATATTTTGAGTTTAAAAATTTTAAAATAATAACTTACCTATTGCAGCTCCCACTAAACATCGTCCTCCAAGAAGCTCTTCTTTGGTATTCGATGCCCCCATCAAAATGCCTCCAATTGTGAATATAACACTAGCTGCTAATATGACTTTTTTTCTTCCAAATTTATCCGCACACAATCCTCCAATTAAAGAAAATAAGGCTGCAAACCCGATTGTACAACTTACTAAAACAGATTCCCATAGCGAATTCAAATTAAAATAGTCACGTATGAGTAACATCGCTCCAGAAACAACACCCGTATCATAACCGAAAAGAAAACCTCCGACTGCAGAAAGAATTGACAAAACGTAGGTAAAGCATGGCGTCTTATGTTTGTTCGGGTTAATTAAAATCTGATCTTCTGCATCAGTACTCATATTTGAAAAATATTTTAGAACAATTTTACAGATAGAGTTAGAAAGACGATGTACAAGTTGAAACGAAAGCTAGCAAAAAAACAAAGTGAAATTAAAGATTGTTTATATGTAAACACTGTTGCTGAATATTTTTTATTTTAATCACAGAGGGTGTTGGAGCTTAACACACAGAAGGATTACAATTAATTATTGTTTTTTTTTATATATTATTAAAAATGTATATTGTGTGCATTATAATTATAATGTATAATGCTTTTTTGATTTTCGTAAAATTTATATTTTTAATAAACAAAATATTTTCATTTTTTTATAGTACGCAGTATAATATTTCCCTATCACTTAGTTATCTAAGCATCCGCTTTATGTTTTCAAATAACTTAAAATGTCCTTTTTCTGATATATTTTATAATGCTGAACATGAGTGGAACAAAGGATGAAATATTAATTTATTTTGACAAAAAAAAATCAAAACAATAATTTTCATTAAATGAAAAAGAGGCAATGAGCAATTATTTTTTCTTTTGCTTGATATAAAAATCGATATATTCTTAGGAATAATTATAAATATTATGTTATACAATATAATATGATTTCGAAAATTTCAAAGCATGTCTATGACTTGTAAACTTTTCATTTTCATATAAACATATATCATCATCAAATAGTTATGTTACTCAAAATAGTGATAAAACAATCACTCTATTTTTGAGGCGAGAGCCTCCAGCAGTCCAATCCTGAAGTCGAGGGCTCTCAAGTTTTAGACCACAAGGATCTCACCCTGAGATGCCTGATCTACAGGATTCCTTCCCCCACCAATACTCCTTCCTCTCCCTGCACCTGGCGCTGATCCCCGGCCAACTCTTCGCATCCTCTACCTTCGCGGGCTACTTTGCTTCCTGATTCCTGGTGAGCTCCTGTAGCATGCCGTCTACTTGAAGATGTCCATGGGGGTCTGGAACTTGAGTAGGGTTGCCTTGTAGTCCAGGCTGCATGCTACAGCAGTCAGTTGGCTGTCAGAATTGGTCCTCAGGGACTCATGCCTCCCCTGAACACTCTCACATACAGGTGAGCTCTTAAAAAAAATAGTATTAACATTGTTCCCCCTACAGCAGAAATACTTTCATTCCATTTAAATTTATTTAGGCCACCAGCTATCTACAAATAAATATATTAGATTTGTCTTCCGCACACTCCAACAGGGTCACTTGCCTTTTGAGTCGCGCCTGGTCAAAGATTAGAAAACCATCACCAATTAGCCAAATAATCTCAACTAAAATCAAGTATTCACTCTATTGAGACAAATCAGCCTTCTTTCCACCATCAGTAATTATAGTAAGTGTACAGAGGATTGTTCTTCACAGATTGCAGACATGCTTGGATTCAATGAACCTTTTCATTCCCAATAATTTTGATTTAGAAAAGGACATTCCACATCTCATCAATTAATCACTATAATAGACTATATATAAATAGAAGGATCCCACAAGAAGGCAGTGGGCACGGTTTTCCTAGACCTTACTTAAGCTTTTGATAGAGTATGGCAAGATGGTTTAATAGCAACACTATCAAAAAATCAAATTTCAAAGGATTTTGTAGTTTTTTTAAAAAACTACCTCCAGGACAGGACTTTTTTTATTATTAATGTATAAGCCAACCCAGATTGAAGTTCCTCAAGGCTCAATCCTTGAAACTATCTATTGGGTTGGAACGAAAATAGTGGCTCATTTCAGTAATGCAATTTTCAAGATTTAATTACTGCATAAAATTTTATTTTAATCTTTTAGAATCATATTTCATTATGAAGCACGATTGTCGCAGTGTCAAAATACCTACTGATATTTAATTTCCAATACATTTTTCGCGATATCAGACTGTTTCTTGAGAATAAAGATACTTCGGCCAGTAAATCTTTTTATTACCTCGACGTTTCGACAAAAATATTTTTCCTCATCAGGAGCAAACAAAAATGTTTGCTAAATGTTTTAATTTTTGTTTGCTCCTGACGAAGAATTTTGTTGAAACGTCGAGGTAATAAAAGATTTACTGACCAAAGTATCTTTATTTTCAAGAAATATGAATGCCGGCCAGGCAGTCTCTATCTTTGCTAATATCAGACTGTGTTTAGAATGCTTTCAAAGTGGGGAAATCCGCATAATTTTGCTTCATGAGTTCAAACTCAGCCGCAGAGTTGCAGAAACAACTCGGAATAGAATATCTTCTGCGCATGGGACAAGGGTGGAATTTCAGAACGCAATACGCGCAGGTGGTTCAAAAAAATTGGCAACGGCGATACCAGCCTTAGAGATGTAGAGGGTCGAGGATTTCAATCGCGGTTGACTGTGACTACCATTCAAAGTCAATAATCGAGGCAGACATAAACAAAACAACACGATAAGTAAATGGAGAGCTAAACGTTTTCACTCTACTGTTGATCCACTTGTTCTTCATTTGAAACAAATAGGAAAGGCGAAAAATCTCCACAAATGGGTACCATGCATTTTGAAGTGTCTTCGGCGCTACTTCTATGAAACAAGAATGAGTCTTTTCTCGACCATTTTGTCACCTGCGACGAAAATATATCCTCTATAGCAACCTCCAGACGTTCAGGACAATAGTTGGACTCAAATCCGAAACACTTCTCAAAGCCCAAATTATACCATAGGATTATTATAGTAACTGTTTGGTGGTCTAGATCAGGTTTAATTCATCACAGCGGTGAAGTATTGTCAGAAAATTAATCAAATGCACCAAATACTTCGCCTCATTTTCCCCAGATTGGTCAACAGAAAAGGACCTATCAACGCAAGAACCCACGACTCATTAAGCTCGCGCCAAAAGGTGAATGAGTTGTGCTATGAAACTCTTGATCACCCAACATACTCACCAGACCTCTCACCTACCGACTACCACTTTTTCAGGCACCTCACCAACTTCTTGGAAGAGAAATGCTTTGGATATCAAGGCGATGCCAAAACGGACTTTAATGATTTCATTGCCTCTAGGACTCCAGGATTTTTAAAAATGGAATAAATCAGCTAGTTTCTAGTTTGAAAGGGGGGGGGATGTACAGATTCTAATAGTTTTTAAAGTTAATAGTGTTTAAGAAAGTCATTGCATTTGAAAGTTACTGCCAGTTTTGCACTCACCTAATATTCAACATTTACATCAGCGATTTCCTACAAGAAAATAACACGTGATTCAAATAAATTAATAGTGTGCGACCGTTTTGGTAATAGCGTTGTTACCATCATCAGACAAAATAATAAAAAATATATTGATTTATTATTTTGTCTGATGATGGGAACAGCGCTGTTACAGAAACGTCACACACTTTTAATTTATTTGGATCACGTGTCATTTTCTTGTAGCTATAATCTATAATCCAAATTGTGCTTTACCATCAACGATTTCCCTCTACATCCAAAATGACAAACAAAGCTTTTCGCAGACGAAGCAGAAATACTTTCCTACTCCAAATCAATGAAACTTCTTTTGCACAACTTCAAAATTAGATAAATTATAATCAAATTGGTTAAGTGATGGAAGTTAGACATCAACCCCAAAAATACAAGAAGGAGGGATAATTTTTCTTTCTCTCTCTCACTAAACAATTGTTAAAACTAATTCATTTGCATATTATCATTTGTATTAAATCATCCGCAGATCACGTGACAAAGAGAACCAATTGGGTGAGACTTTGCGCAAGCAAAGTATGGTATAAAAGCACGGCGGGATGGCTGGTGCAGGGATAAGTAAGATTCATGTAAAAAGATAGGAGTGCCAGAGCCTAGGAGATAAAGAACTCGAGCTCAGAGGAAACGTTGTTTATTAGTGCCTGAGCCCAGGAGATGAAGAACTCGAGCTCAGAGGAAACGTTGTTTATTAGTGCCTGAGCCTAGGAGATAAAGAACTCGAGTTCAGAGGAAACGTTGTTTATTAGTGCCAGAGCCTAGGAGATAAAGAACTCGAGCTCGGAGGAAACGTTGTTTATTAGTGCCAGAGCCTAGGAGATAAAGAACTCGAGCTCAGAGGAAACGTTGTTTATTAGTGCCAGAGCCTAGGAGATAAAGAAATCGAGCTCAGAGGAAACGTTGTTTATTAGTGCCAGAGCCTAGGAGATAAAGAACTCGAGCTCAGAGGAAACGTTGTTTATTGGTGCCAGAGCCTAGGAGTAAAGAACTCGAGCTCAGAGGAAACGTTGTTTATTAGTGCCAGAGCCTAGGAGATAAAGAAATCGAGCTCAGAGGAAACGTTGTTTATTAGTGCCAGAGCCTATGAGATAAATAACTCGAGCTCAGAGGAAACGTTGTTTATTAGTGCCAGAGCCTAGGAGATAAAGAAATCGAGCTCAGAGGAAACGTTGTTTATTAGTGCCAGAGCCTATGAGATAAAGAACTCGAGCTCAGATGAAAAGAATAAAAGGATAAAGAAGTTTATAAGAAGCCTGCTATAGAAACTGAAGAAGGAAAAAGAAGTGATAAAGGACCCGTGGAAAAAGTCAGTTGAAGAAAGTGAAAAAGTTGACGTTGAGAAAAAGTCAGTTGAAGAAAGTGAAAAGCTGAAGTTGAGAAAAAGTCAGTTGATGAAAGTGGAAAGCTGAAGTTGAGAAAAAGTCAGTTTAAGAAAGTGAAAAAGCTGAAGTTGAGAAAAAGTCAGTTGAAGAAAGTGAAAAAGCTGAAGTTGAGAAAAGTCAGTTGAAGAAAGTGAAAAAGATGAAGTTGAGAAAAAGTCTGCTGTGGAAGAAATAGAGGAAAGTGAAAAGGCTAAAGCTAGCTTACCATAATAGTTCAATATTGTTTAGATTGAAATTAGTTCATTTTATGTATCATTTACCATTGTAGAATAAAGCCTCCTATGTTATAATCATCAAATCCGGTTGATTGCTACAGTAATTTCAATAGTTAGAAGCAAAAATTATTTAAATTTTTCATTTGCCTATTTAATATTTTCTGAATTCTTTTTTCTATTTTCTCTTATTCCCAACACACAAAAAAGCAAGGAAAAATCCATCTACAATCTAACAATAAATTGAATCCCTAATAAATGTACTGACCACATTAAATAAATTGAATTTAAATTGGACTGTGTTGAAATTCAACATACACATCAAGAATACCATAATAAAACCAAAGATAGAAAAAATAACACTGTCAAGCCTGTTTAACAAAACTTTACCCTATACATAAGATGTGTATTTCCGATAATAACATATGCATTTACAGTTTGGAGAAAATATACCTACGGTCAAAACTAGAATAAACGTTTTCATGAGAATCACCACGCTGACGATGGCTAAAAGCTGGAAAGGCGTAAGTGGTTGACTTTTCTTGATTTATCAAGAAATGATTCGCTGTCTGGTGGCAGACGAGACAAGTCTCAAACAACACCGCTCTACGCGCTACAAAAATTTTCATATAAGTGATACTTTCTTTACTATTATTCTTCATCTAGTGGGTTAGATGAGACTATATATTCCTACTTTTACTGGTTTTGAAAATGTTAGATCGGGTTTTTGTTCTAATGGATGTATCTATTTTTGACCATTAGATGATATACTAAATTCATAAAGATAAATTTATTTTCTTTTATAATTTCACCACGGCTATTACTCAAACATTGATCTATACAAGTTTCAACCTCGTTATTGTGACATAGTACCAAAGGGACAAGCCTCAAAATGAGCTAACCAAGAAATTTTACCCACAAAGAATGATAAAATTTTGACCTTTTGGTTTGGTGTGAGGTAAAATAAAGGAAATACAAATGATAGAATTAAAATACATATTAAATTTATTGCAATTAAATACTGGATGTAATATAAAACAAAGACAAATTTATATGCAAGACACGTTGATTTACATTAAAGAACATTTCTCAATTCTTTATACTATTAAAATTAAAAAAAAATAAAAATTTCTATTCACTATATATATTATATAGTAGGGTTTGCCACAAAATTTTACCTATTAAAAACTATTACTATTCATTTACAAACGAACCTCTTTAGGCCCACACATAAAAAAATTTAAAATATTTAGACTTACCATTGACTTTCTCTACATACCATCCCCAAATTCGTCTTGTCAACCCCATCGCCCAGGACCTCCCGTCAGTTCGCGTGCTTTTTCGTAACTGCCTCAATTTTTAAAAGTGGCGCCCTCCCAAAAAAAAATTATCATCTTCTTACAGAGTAAGAAAAAATTAATTCAAATTTCCCAGAATATATTTAAAAAAATAAAATATTATTCCCTTTTTTTTAGTAAAAGAAAATTTGAATTAATAATAAAAATAATAAAATATAACAGGTTTATCCCTTGAAAATTTTATATAGTAAATTCTTCTTTAAGAAAATAAAAAATAAAAAAAGATACCTAATTTATCTAGATATGTATATAATTAATTTTATTCATTTTAGAATAAAAATAAATTTAGAATTTTTCGAAATGGTAATATACCTAATTTATCTAAATATGTATATAATTAATTTTATTCATTTTAGAATAAAATAAACTTTAGAATTTTCGAAATGGTAATAGAATTTTGGACATTTCATCTTGCATATAAAAGGTGATTGGCAATAATTTACATATGTACATATGTATATTTTGTATATTCTCCTCTGGACCTTTCTGCAGCGGGCTTCGGGGTACACACCCAGAGCTACTTCCAGTTCTTCATCTCCTAAGCCACCCCGTCGTTGTCCTTCTGTGGAGGGTAGGTCGGTTTGGACAGGGTCCGTGTCATCTCCAACTGGGCGTCTTCCCCGGCTTTGGTCTTTGGAGCATCGTCGGCCACCTTCTCGGCTTTTCCTCGGTGGGGGAATTTCATCTGGACAACAAACACTTTGGCGAGACACTGCACATATATGATGTAAAATGTTTACATCTTTGTTGGGTCTGTTTTGTGAAAATCTGGCCCAACAATTCCTCCCCTGCCAGAGTGAAAAAATGTGGTTTATTCCAATTCAGATCTGTTCATGATCTATGATAAATATGATTTTGGAAGAAATACATTTTTTTTACGATACCAGTATGCGCAATCACTGACACTCAGGCAAAGGGGAAACAAATGGGCTATTGTACCTAGAACAGGTTATCTTATAGTAATATTGAAAAGAAATCTTATCCTACCATTTAGTGGGCAAAATACTAAGCCCATCTTTCTCTGCCTGTATGCTGGAGAATTTGGTCTAGCTGTGAGGTGAGTCCATACATTCCCTACTGCAGTCCTTATAGGTGGAAAATGGGGAAGTGGTCTATACTCAGATTCTGTACAAACAGACTTTTAGACCATTCCAGATAAACATAATCATATGGGCGCCAAGGAATTGTGCGTGTAAACGTCGATATGTCCAATTCCTAAAACACATCTAAAAAAATTCTTTATTAATTATACGTGATGAGGTACATGTGGTAATGATAAAAAAAATGATTATACAAGGTTATATAAGGCAAAATTAAATTGGCATATGCGATCAAAAATAGCAATAATAATATGGTAAACCAAACGAGGGGAATGAATATATGCCAAAAAATTTTAAATGAATATATGATATACGTAGAAAAGAAATGACTTGATATATAGGATATACAATGCTAAACAAATAATTATATATGCTGTGGTTAAATTCTTCATTCAGTACATTTGTCTGAAGATGGTAACAACGCTGTTACCGAAATGTCACACACTATTTATTTATTTGAGATCGGTCACGTTATCTTATGTTTATAGTCTATAATCCAAACTGTGCCTTATCTATGTGTAAATATACATAAATATAATTAGAAAAGGAAGTATACATGGTGAATGGTATATTAAATGAGTAAATACTATCTCAGGATAATAAATATGCTAAAAATTTGGATGAATATGATATATAGGAAGGAAATAACGTTGATATGGAAGATATACTATGATAAACAAACAAAATATATATATATGCTGTAGTTAAATTTATTCAGTGCATTTGTCTGAAGATGGTAACAACGCTGTTACCGAAATGTCACACACCATTTATTTGGATTTGGTCCCAATATCTTACATCTATAATCCAAATTGTGCCTTATCTATATATAAATATACATAAATATAATTTAAAAAATAATACATGGTAAATGGTATATTCCTGAATTGATAATATAACAAAGGAATAAATATGCACTGAGGATCATGGGCATTTCGCAAGTATTTCAAATATACATGTATTACTTAAAAGTCTGTTCTTACTAACTTGTCACTGGGAGTGTTTGTTTGACGTGTTCTCCGCCTCTCTTAACCATGATGGAAAAAAATAGAAAAAAAAAAATCTTAGTAGTCAGTAATTCTATAAGCCAGATTATTTCCAAATTTACCTCATCTAGGGTGACAATCTTACTTCTCTTTGTCTTCAGTTGAACACTGTTGTCAATCTCTATTATCCATTGTTTAGCCTTTCTATAGAATGTGTACTTAAATTTTTAACCAATAAAATTCACTTTAACAAAATACATATAGTTAACCTCGAAGAGGATAAATGTTGATGACTAACAACCTAGGTCTAACTTCTACCTTACGATATATCTTCTCACACTTGAGTCCGTAATATCTCTCTGTAAATTGACCCTTTATTCTGAAAAAAATAAATTACTGTTCTGGGCTATTTCTCATCCAAAAAAAAAAAATATATATATATATATAATTGATATTCAACCTTCCCTTAAAATTTCCTCCTTCTTCAAGTCTGGAATACTGGCCTGTTCTGTCAATCTGCTCCGAAGTTCGTTTTTGTTGTCCTACTAATTTAAATTTTATCTTATAATAGAACGAGTTACTCTCGTCAAAAAAAAAAAATTCTACTTACTAATTGGTATTTAGACTTGAACTCGTTCCAACTAAACGTATGGTAGACAATAGTCTTTATTAGGTGATTAACCTTTGCTAGCCTGGGGCGATATAAAACACAAAGAATCTGGACAGTCCATCTGTCACTTTGCTAACTGGTACCTAAAATCTGTAGATGGAATCGCCTCGTCTATTCGTAACTTGTTTCTTATTTGCTCGCATTGTTAACTTTCATGAAACCCCCTTTGGACTTTGACTTAGAAACAAGGAGTTATAGGGAATTCAATTTACCCACCGCATGTTCCAAGTTTTGCCCATAGAGGATTAGTTCCAAGCTGCGCAATATATAGAAGAGCATCCAACGTGCCGATCTCTCCCAACCTCCCGTCTGAATCACCCTCATCTCAGCCACGCTTAAAGCGTCGTAAACTACGATGTCAGATCGGTTATCCGAGGTTTGTCGCTGTGCACTTAGCTTGCGACATCGGCAACTAAATCCCCCACCTAGCACAAAGTTCACCTGATACCTCTCCGTTCCCTCTAATGAGGAGAAGATTTGAAGGCTTTTTGGTCTGACCGTGACCTCCCACAATCTCCTAGCCTGAGGTTCGAGACATGGTCATTATCTACGACCCTTAGAATTCAAGTTGGTATAATGAAATAAAGTAGTTATACTTATACAAAAAAAATTATACTTATACTCCATTAAAAAAGGAGGCCTAACAAAAAAGGAGCAGATATCTTCCTATCGATAGAGTTGTAAGTCCTGTGAGGCTATCGGTCCTAACAAATAAAGAAATCAAAAGTTAAAAATCGAACCTAATAAATTCCCTAACACTATTCTAATGTACCTTTGGTCTAACAGTATAATTGACTGTAGCTTACTCACATTCATTTCGCATTCCCATTCATACAATTCATTCATAGCGAGCAATCATACTAAAGCTAAATTCTATTATATAAGCCAAAGCACTTCAATAATCAATGTTAACATTTACCTTAACAATTGCTAATCTCCAGGACTAATGTGAAATCAAATAAAATTAACAAATTAAAACAAATTGGGGACTAATGTCCTAGTTTACTCAAAAGAAATGCCTCTTACAAACTCTATATAAATTACCTGTACTTAAATCTACTTATATATTTGCCTTATTCTGTCTGTTTGTTTGTCTGTTTGTCTGAAGCTCACGGATAGAATGCGCGCCCATTGGCTGCCAGCGAACACGTGGCCTCCCTGCCCCCCTCTAGACAACCCTGTTATCAGCTGTGCGATCCATACACCTGTCTATACAGACCACCCTGTATATAGCGGCCACTCTAGACAACCCTGTTATCAGCTGTGTGATACATCCACCTGTCTATACAGACCACCCTGTATATAGCAGCCATTCTAGATAACCCTGTTATCAGCTGTGTGATACATACACCTGTCTATACAGGCCACCCTGTATACAGCGTCCACTCTAGACAACCCTGTTATCAGCTGTGTGATACATACACCTGTCTATACAGACCACCCTGTCTATAGCGACCACTCTAGACAACCCTGTTATCAGCTGTGTGATACATCCTCCTGTCTATACAGACCACCCTGTCTATAGCGACCACTCCAGACAACCCTGTTATCAGCTGTGTGATACATACACCTGTCTATACAGACCACCCTGTCTATAGCGACCACTCTAGACAACCCTGTTATCAGCTGTGTGATACATACACCTGTCTATAGCGGCCACTCTAGACAACCCTGTTATCAGCTGTGTGATACATCCACCTGTCTATACAGACCACCCTGTCTATTGCGGTCACCTTAGGCAACCCTGTTATCATCAGTGTGTTACAATCACCTGTCTATACAGACCACCCTGTCTATAGCGGTCACTTCAGGCAACCCTGTTATCAGCAGTGTGATACATACACCTGTCTATACAGACCACCCTGTCTATAGCGGCCACCCTAGACAACCCTGTTATCGGCTGTGTGATACATACACCTGTCTATACAGACCACCCTGTCTATAGCGACCACCCAAGATAACGTTTTTAAAATATATTCGCACTCGGGTAAACCCCGGGCGTTGCCCGGGCCATTCGTCTAGTAAATAATATTTATGCTTAAACAAATTAATAAAATTGATTGTCGACAATCAAATACTGAAATCTAACCTATCATTAATATTGTGCATCTAATAGTTTGAAATTCTTCTCCTTATCTTGACACTTGGTGTCTAAACAAGATGAATAATCAAAGCTAGCACTTAAATTGGAGCGAATTGAACTTCAAGCATTTACCTCATTGCCAAATAGGATAAATCTCCAAGTGTTTGCCAACCATACTTCCTGTTCAAGGTTATTGGCGTCTTCCTTTCTCTGTTCTTCAGCTAAACCTCCCCCTTTGGAATCATAGGGCTTTTAATACCCAACCATTTAGAGTTTAACAACAGATACCACTTTTTATCCTACATATCAACTCTTAGACTGCAACTGCCCTACACACTCTCATTAGAAATTCTCCTTGGGCTGTATTCTGGACACAAGGGATTATAGGGTGTCAATTTACCCAACGCATGTTCCGAGCCTGCCCATAGGGAATTGGTTACAAGCACAGCAGCTATCTAGTGCATCTAAGTCCTCTAACCTATATTTAAAGTTGAACCAGAGTTCAGCTATTAATTACCTCAAATAAAAAATAAAATAAATAAACTGTTGAACTCACTTAAGTCTTAAATCACATTCTGCTATTAATACAGAATTGTAGCTTTAATAAAAAAAAAAGAAAACTGAAAACTCCTTAAAAATCACATTATAACACTAAAACAAAATTGTAGCTTAAAAAAAAAAGAAAACTGAAAAACTCTTTAAAATCACTTTCCAACACTAAAACAAAGTGTAGTCTAAAAGGAAAAAGAAACTGAGAAACTCTTTAGAAATTACATTCTAACTATAAAACAAGGTTGTATCTTAAAAAAAAAAAAACTGAAAACTCTTCAAAGGAAAAATTCTGGATCCTCAAAAAGGAGATTACATATTTGTTAGTTAATATAACCTAACATAATGATTAATATGGACTTCTACATATAAATTAGTGCATACAGTTCAGACAAATCAGCTTATACAAACTCTCAGTGCATATTTTGTGCTATTTACAAATATTGGTCTCTAGGCTAAAACAAATTATCTATTAACACTACATGATGAAGAGTCAAAATTGTCCTATCAAGGCAATAGTAGAGTCAACAACCACTCTTCAAACATTAATCACACCTTCTCCTGTCATCTTCCCACTGCCTTCCTATCAACCTTTATCTTCTATTTACAAACCCTTTGTCAACTTTCCATCAACCTCCACCTACTTCTCATCTCCTTTCATTTCTTCCAACATCTTTCGATATCCTTTCACACCTTTCTCGCATCTCTATTAATCGCTTTCAACATCTTTCCATCATTCTTTCATCATCCTTTCATCTCTTTCTCATCACTTTTCAACACTTTTAACATCTTTCCATCATCCTTTCATCTCTTTTTCATCACTTTTTTTAACATCTTTCCTTCAACATCTTTCAACTCTTTTCATCACCTTTCTTCTTTCTATCATCTCTATCCATCACTTTCAACATATACAACACCTTTCAACTCCTTTACATCATTCTTCATCTCTCTTCAATGATTTCCACCTTTTTCACCCTTTTCATCCCTCTGGAGTTTCCTCGAAACCCGTCATCGGGAACGAATCCCGATGGCTACTCAATAACGTCTGGTTCTCTAGTAGCCTCTTGGTCAAATAATATCGTAATCTAATCATATTTAATCCTAATAAAACAGAGATGATTCACCCTAAACCTGAATATTTATGCCAAATGGGTTACACTTAGTTGCCAAAATGTCTGCCTTAACGACCTCAACCACGTCACATAGTGTCTAATGGTCACCTCTCTTACCCTATTGATGTCACACTAATGTCCAATTATCTAGCAGCCTATGCTACAAAGCATTTGATAGGTGAGTTAGTATTCACGGACTACATTCTAATTATCTATTTCCCCAAATCTGGTGACAAATGAAACATGAACCCAGTAACACATGGATTGAATCCTCATGCAAACGAGACACATTCACCTCCTTCTTTGAATATTCGCTGCATCAAATCGCTTACCTCCTCCAAGATGCGTTCACTCCAGAAGAGATTGACAGTTTAGTGTTGATCCTCACATCCATTCTCCAAGATGTCTGTGACGCCTATATGCGGAGACTGTCCAACAGTTCCAGACCTTCAAAACCACATTGTACTCCCAAACTTAGTGGCCTAAGGAATCTTGTTCAATCCCTTTGTCTCTACATACAGAGCACCTAGATTCCAATTCGGTATTTATTTCATGGCCTCTATCGAGCATGCCACAACTGATTTGAAGCAGCAATATGGAAAGTCAAGCGTAAAGCTTGGCTAAATCTCTGCAACTAAGTTTGAGCCACTGCATGGAGGGCCAAACACAGCTTTATAGGATAGGGCGGTAAACCCCACAGGGGTCCTCCTCTCCTCCAGCATAAAGATGGTTTCACTCCAGAGGAGACAAGCCGCACAGTCCCAGAACATTTACTTCCACCAGACAATTGATAGCACCCACAAAATTTGATCCTCCACCTTACTTCAAAGAACCAGACTTCCTTCAAGCTGTGGAAAATCTCCAGATGACCTGGCACTTCATGTCTAGTCTTAGGTGGACACCCATTCTATTCATTTTTGGACAAAATATTCTCGAAGTGTTTCAAAATTGACCACTAATCTCGCCTTATGAAGGTTGGTAGCCTCATTCTTATCTCTAAAACTTTTAGCACAGTCCTAAACAAGCTAGATAGGTACAGACCCATTTGGCTATTGAACAACTTGGCAAAAGTGTTTGAAAGATGCCTTTTGGCCAGACTCCAATGACAATTGACAATTGAAAATATTTATTGTCATCTAGACAATATTACACATCAAATGCCAGACTCCAATGGCTGGCAGATCGACACGGCGGTTTTTATGACAACCAATTAGGTTTTGTTAATAAGCGTTCTACAGAAGATTCCCTGTCCAAAATCAGTTATTGACAGCAAGCCTTCATACTGGAGGAAGACTTTGGCAATAAGTCTACACATCAGCAAGGCTTTCAGATATACCATATGGAGACCGACTCTTGTCTAAAGCCTTGATCGCCTAGTTTGCCCAGACTCGCTGGTTTGCCTTGTGCAAACTGCCCTGAAGGGAGAGAAGTCGCGTGTATTCTATGTGGTCATTCTAAGTCTCAATTTACCCACAACTGGGAACACCTCAAGGCTCTGTGTTAAGCTTCTTCCTTTGGAATGTGGTCGCTTATGAACTATTTCTGCTTTTTCAAATTAGGGAAAGTTTGCTGGTTGTTTTTGCTGTCGACACCACCCTTCTAATCCATGTTCATGGTTGTATGCCTGTCAGAGGAATCAACAATTTTCTAGATAGGATGACTGCTTGGTGTGTTGATAATGATCTACATCTTAACCCTAGGAAGACACAGGTCTGCATATTCCAGTGGAAGTGAGTTCTCCCCAACCCAAATCCTGGTTTAAAGATTTTCAGTCAACCTATCACCATAGGCCAGAATATCACCAAATTAGGGATCGAATTTGATCAAAAACACGAAAATTCACCTCCCATATTAAGAAAATTATACTCAGGACCCGTTTCATAATTCCCTGTCTCACTAATGCCATCCAGGGAAAATATGGTCTGTGTCATTTGAGGCTTAAAACCGCATTTTTAAAACAGTGGTGGTTCTAGCATTCCTCTATGGGGTCTTTGCCTGGGACAGTCGCGCTTATTCTAGAGAAGGCATCTGGCAGTCCGGCAGTACCTTTTTGCGCGTCGCATAGTATGAGATGGCCCATGCACTCACACTATTTCAGCCATTTCCCTAAATGGTAGCCCTCTGCTTGAAATCATAATAAAATATGGAATGATATACCTCAATTATATGTCACTATATATGTCGCAGTCGCTATATTATATTTTGGCCTGGTCCAGCTGCTCTTACATACCCCTTTCCAAAACCCAATTACCTTCAGCATAGATTATGACAAGGTCAATTCCCCTGTTTTTCAGACTGATGGACCAAAAATGCGAATCAGAATTTAGTGTCGCAATTGTCCTTCTTTCACAAGACCAACCAATACTCCTCAGACTCCATCCTGATTGCTCAGCTTTCTAAGCCTAACTACTTGGCATTTGGAAGTTATGCCAGCCAACCCAGGAGTCACTACTACACACAGTCACTAATGACTACACAGGTGGAATGCTGATCTGCACTGGTTTCTATATGAACTTCTGGTCCAACCCAATCAGCTCTAAAAGCGGGAAATCATCATGGAGCTATACCAAAAACACCACAGATCATCCCTTTTTGGGTCAGGGGCCACAGTGGAGTTGCAAACAATGAACTGGCTAACCAGGCTGCGAAAGATTGAAGCAGCCTCTAACCTGATTCTATCCTACTCCATCCTTCCCCAAAGCCTAGCCCGCAGCTGTTCCCACTCATCTGCAATGGAGGCCTGGACCCTAGTCTACTTCCAAGACTACGCAAACAGAAGACTCAAAAGATTCCCATCCACATATATCAGCTTTAGGACATTTCTGTCTAAAATCAGTTTTGGCTTGGTAGCATTCTTACTGGTCACGGTCACCTTATTGCAGATCTAGCATTCTTTCTTAGAGATTTGAATCCAACATGTCCTCACTGCCTGGAAGAACCACAAACTATTGCCCACCTACTCTTCTTCCTTCAGCTTATCTGTTAAACATGATACAAAAGCCCTACTCCTAGGAGTACAAGAATTCAGCCCTACAACCCTGGCCCTACTTCCTGAATCACTTCTGACTTGAAACTACCTGGTCAACTGGTTCACCACAGCATTATGCTCTTCCCACTACTAGAAATTTATTTTACACTGCTGTACAGCCAGAGTAGTTGGCGATTTGCGCTTCATGGCCCAGTTGCCTCTATTTTCTCTCTGTGTGTTAAAATGCAAAAGTTTAAATATGATATTTGAATAGAAATCGAAAGTATGTTATATAACTCAAAAAATGTTGGTATTTATTTACTAATTATTGATATTATTTTCAAATGTTAAAAATATTGATATTTTTGTATTGTATAGTTTTAAACTTTTAAATATTCATATTGTTGCGTATAAGGCCTGAAAACACCTACAACCTCCGCCAATAGATGGCGCTTTCGCCTGTTTCTGATCTGAAACTGGTGTGGGAATCGCTGACTGCTGTGGTTCTGTTTCTTGGTGCAAATGTTTGTAAATACACGTTTATATTGGCCCTAGGAGGTAACGTAATGTAAATACCCGTTGATTGTTATTCTAGTTCTATGTAATGTGTAGTAGAAATGACAATAAAGAGGAGTGTTAGAAGTCTTGTTGCCGGTTGCTGTTGTTACTCTCGCCAACGCCACAGTCGCTACTCTTCTGGTAAGTCTCTCGTGTCCCCCCACCAGTGGTAAGGTCGAGAGATACTGCTAGAGGAATGGAGTTCCACTTGAGTGGTGGTTCTCGAAGGCCTTTGGGAGGTCTGCAGGGTAGAGCTGCAGAGGTGAAGCAACAGGAGCTAAGGTAGGCGATCCACGAAGGAGGAAGCGGCGTCGTCGCGAAGAACCAGAGGGATCAAGCCGCGACTATATTGTTACTAGCCGAATGACCCGGGCAACGCCCGTGTTTTACACGATTGAATGTTTTTATTCAAATACTATTTGTTACAATTATAAATTGGCGCCTTAAATAATTGCATATGTTAGTTAATAACTATAGCCTATGTGCTTTATCTGTCTATGTACTGTTGGCTTCCGTAGGCGTCTCTTACTGGGAAAAAGAAAGAGAGGATTCCATTTGGTTATTATCTAATATATGCATTTATTTAGGGAGCGACCCGCTCCAACACAATAGTTACAAAGACGAAATGGCGAGTGGGGGGGCATGATGGGGGGGGGGGGGGGGGGAGGGGGCAAAGGTGACGTGACCGTAGCCAACCAATAGGAGGGTGCCATTCCAAAAAAAAAAAAGCAAACGGTGACAGAGATGACTGATTAAGAGATGAAGAATGACGCTCGTAACTGTATATAGAATTGTCTTTGGAGATTGAAATTCCAGAATGAGTCTGTTGTATTTGGACGTTATGGGAATGGAAACAGAAACAACACATGTGACATCCTGTAGGTTGAAACAATGAATGAACAAACAATGAATATCATAATGTCAAACATTTATAGTTCCAATTTGTACATTAGTTGTGTGATCGAGTTAAAAGATACTGCCAGGATGGTCTATCATTGATATAAACAAATTTCCCTCTAATAATACTTTCGTGGACAAAACTTAAGAATGTGGAAAGTCTTTAATATATTCTGTGTTTTTGAAAGAGACAGAGAACATTTGTTTACACTTGGTTATCTCGTGTGTCTTCAATAAAGGTCAATGTAATATCTTTCAGAGTTATTGTCTCAATACCGATATACATGCTGAAAAGTACAATTTCTTTAAGTTTTGTCCAAAAGTGTAATGAAGTAATTGTTGAAAGTTTCCCTGCGAACGATTTATAAATTGATCTAGCGAACCCCAGCAGGGAAGAAGTTCCAGGACCTCTCTGGGACAGGGGGCTAGCGAACCCCAGCAGGGAAGAACTTCCACGGACCTCTCTGGGACAGGGGGCTAGCGAACCCCAGCAGGGAAGAACCGCCACGGACCTCCCTGGGACAGGGGGCTAGCGAACCCCAGCAGGGAAGAACCGCCACGGACCTCTCTGGGACAGGGGGCTAGCGAACCCTAGCAGGGAAGAACCTCCACGGACCTCTCTGGGACAGGGGGCTAGCGAACCCCAGCAGGAAAGAAGTTCCACGGACCTCTCTGGGACAGGGGGCTAGCGAACCCCAGCAGGGAAGAACCTCCACGGACCTCTCTGGGACAGGGGGCTAGCGAACCCCAGCAGGGAAGAAGTTCCACGGACCTCTCTGGGACAGGGGGCTAGCGAACCCCAGCAGGGAAGAAGTTCCACGGACCTCTCTGGGACAGGGAGCTAGCGAACCCCAGCAGGGAAGAACCTCCACGGACCTCTCTGGGACAGGGGGCCAGCGAACCCCAGCAGGGAAGAACCTCCACGGACCTCTCTGGGACAGGGGGCTAGCGAACCCCAGCAGGGAAGAACCTCCACGGACCTCTCTGGGACAGGGGGCTAGCGAACCCCAGCAGGGAAGAACCTCCACGGACCTCTCTGGGACAGGGGGCTAGCGAACCCCAGCAGGGAAGAAGTTCAACGGACCTCTCTGGGACAGGGAGCTAGCGAACCCCAGCAGGGAAGAACCTCCACGGACCTCTCTGGAACAGGGGGCCAGCGAACCCCAGCAGGGAAGAACCTCCACGGACCTCTCTGGGACAGGGGGCTAGCGAACCCCAGCAGGGAAGAACCTCCACGGACCTCTCTGGGACAGGGGGCTAGCGAACCCCAGCAGGGAAGAACCTCCACGGACCTCTCTGGGACAGGGGGCTAGCGTACCCCAGCAGGGAAGAAGTTCCACGGACCTCTCTGGGACAGGGGGCTAGCGAACCCCAGCAGGGAAGAAGTTCCACGGACCTCTCTGGGACAGGGAGCTAGCGAACCCCAGCAGGGAAGAACCTCCACGGACCTCTCTGGGGCAGGGGGCCAGCGAACCCCAGCAGGGAAGAACCTCCACGGACCTCTCTGGGACAGGGGGCTAGCGAACCCCAGCAGGGAAGAACCTCCACGGACCTCTCTGGGACAGGGGGCTAGCGAACCCCAGCAGGGAAGAACCTCCACGGACCTCTCTGGGACAGGGGGCTAGCGAACCCCAGCAGGGAAGAACCTCCACGGACCTCTCTGGGACAGGGGGCTAGCGAACCCCAGCAGGGAAGAAGTTCCAAGGACCTCTCTGGGACAGGGGGCTAGCGAACCCCAGCAGGGAAGAACCTCCACGGACCTCTCTGGGACAGGGGGCTAGCGAACCCCAGCAGGGATGAAGTTCCAAGGACCTCTCTGGGACAGGGGGCTAGCGAACCCCAGCAGGGAAGAACCGCCACGGGCCTCTCTGGGACAGGGGGCTAGCGAACCCCAACAGGGAAGAATCTCCACGAACCTCTCTGGGACAGGGGGCTAGCGAACCCCAGCAGGGAAGAAGCTCCACAGACCTCTCTGGGACAGGGGGCTAGCAAACCCCAGCAGGGAAGAAGTTCAACGGACCTCTCTGGGACAGGGGCTAGCGAACCCCAGCAGGGAAGAAGTTCCAGAGACTGCTCTGAGAACGAAAGCTAGCAAACCACCAGCAAAGAGGAAGTTACAGAAACCGGCCTGGGACCTGAATCTGGAGGAATACCAGCAGAGAAAACTCCACAGACAAGCCTGAGACTGAAGGATGACATAGCACCAGTTGTGAAACTCCGGGGAAGTTCAAAGCCCTCACCTCATCGATGGATTCCAAGATGAGCTCAATGTAAACAAAAATTATCTTTACATCTCTCTTCTTTCTTTCCTTCATAATCCAAAATATTTCTAAATTAAATAAACATTGAGCCTGGAAATGTATAATTTGATGAAGAAAATAAATGTGAAAACGTACCACTTCCTTAAGTTTTGTCCAATAGTATATATATATTAGATAATAAAAAGCATATATTGGATTTAATAAACGATTTATTTTGCCAATATTTCGGCTGGCCGAACGCAAACCTCGGAAATATTTGTCAGATCAGAGGTATATGCCAGTTGTTTATTAAACTAAGTGAGTGTGTATTCGAGATTGTGAGATCAATTATACTTACTCCGCGGCAGGTGGGAGTTTTCAGGTTATGTATAAAGAGGTTACACTCGTCTATAATAGGTTGTAATCTACCATTAGAATTTATAACATTGTCAAACCATATAGTATGTCTTGAATTAAAATCACCGTAAATGATTACAGGTTGATTTATTAATGTTTTTAGCAGATCTCTAATGAAATTTTGATGAACAGAGTTAAAAGTATTCGGATGAATGTAGAAATTAGAAATAATTAATTTAGCTTTAACTGTAGAAATAGGCATTGTTGTACAAAAAGAATTCGTGAAATTTTCCTCTCTGCTGTACTTTATTTTTTTTATTCAAAATTATAGTTGCCGTATATTTTTCCCCAGTTTTATTCGAACATATAATTTGAGAGTTCATATCATAAATAACATTTTCATGCAAAACATATGGTTCTTGAATCAAAAGAATGTCAGGTGGGTCATCTCTAGTGTTGGCCTGTAGCTCACTTATCGCAGTAAAACTTTTTCTTACATTTTGTTGAATACATCTCACATTTTCAATCATATAGAATATTAATCTATTTAAGATTGAGCTTCAAATTGTATTTCATACATCATTTCCCTCTTATATTTGTGAATATTGTGTCTTTTGGATAATTCTGTCTATTTGTGATTTGTAAATCGGGCATTCACTTGAATTGGATTTATGGTTTGTAGAAAGGTTTTTAAATTTAGGGTGCTTAGAGCAATTGTGACAATCATTACAGTTGTGGCTACTCTGTACACCGCATATTTTACATATTTTAAAGTTTTGGCAGTCTTTTGTTTTGTGGTTCGGATTAAATTCAAAACAATTTTGGCATTGTCTTACAAATATTCTGTCTTGTGTGGAACATCGCTCAAAATCGGTGTATATCTCATTACCCATTTTTCTTAAAATTTGGTAAACTTTAGGAGTTACTCTTAATACTATATTGTGATATGGAAAGTTAGATCTCATTGTAAATAGAACTTTTATTTCATTTTCCAAATTTTCTAGATCAGAATTCATTCTGCATATGGTTTGAACGAAGTTCGCCGTATCTGTAATTTTGGATACGTTTTTGACTACTATAGTTGTATCTCTTAGTGTCGGTATGTAAATTTTACTAATCAATTTCAAATCTTCTGATTTGTTTAATTCATCCAGTAATATTTTATTATCAGTTTGGTTTGGAACCTTTATAATTACAGACTTTTTAGCGTTTATAATTCTATTATTCTTTATGTTTTTACCATTTTCTCTGACATTTTTAATATTATTAGAAATTTTTTGAAGTACATCAGAATTAAGTACACCATCATTTATATCCACAATTAAAGTAGATTCATCTTTGAATGACTTCTGTTTTATTTTAATTAGTTCTGCTTTTTTCCCCTGTCGCACAACTTGAGCATAGGAAGGTGTCTGTTTCGGAATCTCTTTAAGAACTTTATTTAGTTTATTATCTATAGCCTTTTCTATTGTGTCGGTCAAACTATCTATTTTGTATATTGTTTATTTAACTCAGATATAGATTCAATTCCATTTTTTGCTTGGTTAATCATTGAAGATAAGTAAGTTATATCATTTTTTGTTAGATTTTTTTATTAGTGTACTAGGGATAAGCAAAAAAAAATCTACTATTGACATTACTGATATTGGGTAAATATTAAGAGGGCCTGACTCATCAGTGGTGAACCTTCACAGTGGTTTCGCCAGTTTAGTTGTGTTCGGTAAATCTCTCCTCGCTGGTTTCAGTAATTCAGGCTTAAACTTTAAACTCGAAGTTGGAGTCTTTCCTATGAATGTAGCGGGCTTTACAACGTCTAAATAACCATCCTTTAACACTGCTGTTACACAACTAACATACTGAAGCGATGCAGAAAAGGAGAAGAGAAGAAGTGGGAAAGCCAAGGGAGGCAAGCACGCCCGCGCGAGCACGCCCGCGCGAGGAGAAGAACAGTAAACAGTTTGGAACGGCTTCGGTTGAAAGATGGCGTCGGAACATGGACTCGCTATCATGGTGTGACGCATTCCATTTCAGGAGGAAGTGGGCTCCGGGACTGTGTGGATTAACAAGTGGAGGACGAGGAGAAACCTACCTGGGGCGGCATTGAAGGCAAGTCAATCTTTTACTGTATAGTTACTTATCTACTCTTTAAGCTCGTATAATAAATATACCGCACTAAGCTGTATCCTAAACGAACTCACATTGTCTTCTCAGTAAACCTTGAACGCAAACATCGACGGCTGAGAAGAGTCGTAACAACTGGTGTCAGAAGTGGGATACAGCTTAGTTATCTTTTCAATTTCTGAAAATATTGGCCTATGCTAACCCGGAAGAAAATGGAAGATTTTAATAAAGTACTCGAAGAGATTAATAAGAGAATAGGCTCTATGCAGAGTGATATGGAGTCCCGATTGAGAAGGCTCGAGAATAATGTAGCTGATGTCCCTGTAGCCACACCCCTGTCTTTTAGAATAGCGGACAATTCTCCTCAGTTAGAAACTACTGAATGCTTTTCAAGAATAAAGCCTCCTACCTACGACGGACAGACTTCGTGGAAGTGCTTTAAGACCCAGTTCGAAGTGGTGGCCTTGGGAAATCGCTGGAACTCCAGTGAGAAGGCAATAAACCTGGCCGCATCGCTCCGAGGTTCAGCCACTGAGGTTCTACAATCCCGGCCACTAGAACAATCATTGGACTATGAATGCCTGATCCATGCCCTGACTCTACGCTTCGGAGATGACATTTTGCAGTCCTACCATGTCGTGAAATTAAAGAATCGCCGCCAGAAGCGCGACGAGACGCTGCAGGAGTTGGCAGCAGATGTCGAAAGGCTAGCGAGGTTAGCCTTCCCTGATTGCCCCCGCCATGTTCAAGATCTGCTGGCACATCAAAATTTCGTGGATGCCATCGAGGACCCTGAGTGTCAACAATCAGTGCGAATGTCTGAAGCCAAGACGTTGCAGGAGGCGTTGATCCACGCACTGAAATTCGAGGCAGCCCGTGATGCGACAAGAGGCTATCAGAAGGTAGTGCGCGTCATGAAGACCGACGAATCTCAAAAAGACGGCGACATTAAAGAAGCAATTTCTCAGTTACAGAGGACAGTAGAAGAAATGAAAAAAAGTATGTCCCCGGGGACCTATCGCCAGCGCACCTACAGACCCAATGCCAAAACTATCTGCTGGAACTGTGGTAAACCCGGACACATTAGGGCTAATTGCAGAGTACGGCAGGCACCTTCGGAGAGGGGCAATACCATTCCGAAATATTCGGGAAACGAAAATTAGCCAGCCTTACGGGGCATGGGCTGGCTATGCGATGTGACGATGCCTCAGGAAAAATTATCAGAGTCTCGAGTCTCCAGGGAGGCTCCAATGAGCTGACCACAGAAGGACTTGTCAACGGGTTGCCTTGTCGAATGGTGATTGATTCTGGCGCCAACGTCACCTTGCTCCGTGTCGATTTAGCTCAGAGAATGGAGTCAATATCAAGGAGGATTCCTGTGTCGAACGAGCTGGTGTTGCAAACAGCCACTGGAGAACAAGCAAAAGTCTATGGTCAAGTAGTGCTGAAATTTCAGATCGGAAACAACTTGTTCAGCCACCTTGGGTACCTGGCTGACATCAAAGACGACTGCCTCATCGGCTTGGACGTGCTTCGCAAATTTGGATTCAGCATTGACTTCCAAGAGAATGTACTCAAGATTGAGGGAGAAGAGATTCCCTTAGTGTGTTCGAGGAGTTCGGCGACCAATAAAGTCCTGAAGGTAATACTCAAATCTGACGTTAAAATTCCTCCGAGGAGTGAATGCATTCTTGAAGGACGTCTGACTGCTTCTCTCGGGGTACCCCAGCTGCTGATTGTGGAAGAGAATGGCCAGGAGTTTGGTCAAAAAGGACTCTTGTTAGCTCGGACTCTGTGTAAATCTGATCAGAGTAACATCCCGATTAGAGTGGTCAATCTCCTCGACTCTGCAAAAACCCTCGGAAAAGGGACTGAAATAGCTATAGCTGAGCCTGTTACAAATGTGGACCATTGCACAACTGTCGAAAACTTGGATAAAAGCCCTTGTTCCAGTTTGATTCCAGGCCATCTGCAGGAGCTATTAGAAGGAACGCGAGAGGGGCTGAACTGGATACAACAAAAGAAGCTTGAACATCTACTCTGCCAATATGAAGACGTATTCGCTACCAGCCCCAAAGATGTTGGGCGGACGAATGTGACGCAGCATCGGATTGATACAGGAGGAGCTACTCCTGTCAAGCAGCTCCCAAGAAGATTGCCCATGACGAGGAGAGACGAGGTTGCCAAACTGATTGAGGAAATGGCAGAACAAGATGTCATCGAGCCTTCATCTAGTCCTTGGGCATCTCCCGTTGTGCTTGTGAAGAAAAAGGATGGCTCCACACGATTCTGTGTGGATTACCGACGTCTAAATGATCTGACCAAAAAGGATTCCTACCCTCTGCCCCGAATTGATGCTACGCTCGACACCCTTTCCGGATCGCAGTGGTTCAGCACTTTGGATCTCAAAAGCGGCTACTGGCAAGTCAGCATTCACCCAGAAGACAGAGAAAAGACAGCCTTCACGACAGGAAACGGGCTTTGGCAGTTCAAGGTAATGCCCTTTGGGTTATGCAACGCCCCTGCCACCTTCGAGCGTCTGATGGAGACGGTGCTGCAAGGTATTCCTTTGGAGACATGCCTAGTCTATCTTGATGACATTATTGTGATGGGAAAGAGTTTTGAAGAGCATCTAATTAATCTTGAAAGAGTCCTACAAAAGATTCGAGGAGCAAGATTGAAGTTGAATCCGAGAAAGTGCAAACCCTTCAAAGAGAAAGTTCGTTACCTGGGCCATGTGATTTCGCGCCAAGGAATACAGACTGATCTAGACCGAACTGAGACTGTTCGGCAATGGCCTGTACCAAGGGATGTACACCAATTGAGAAGTTTTCTAGGCTTGTGCAGCTATTATAGAAGATTTGTTCCGGGGTTTTCAAACATCGCGAGACCTTTGCACCGACTAACGGAGTCTGGCCGCCCCTTCAGTTGGACTATTGACTGCGAAAGGGCGATGGATAAACTGAAGCAGGCCCTGTCTTCTCCGCCGATGCTAGCCTATCCTGATCCAGGCGAGCCATTTATTTTGGACACAGATGCCAGCAACACTGGGATTGGAGCCGTTCTATCTCAAACCCAAGATGGAGTCGAACGTGTCATCGCTTACTTCAGTAAGACTCTGTCCAAACCTGAGAGAAACTACTGTGTAACCCGCAGAGAGTTGCTGGCAATCGTCAAATCGACTGAGAATTTCCACCATTATTTATACGGGCAGAAGTTTCTTCTTAGAACAGACCATGCAGCTCTACGATGGCTGTTGAACTTCAAGAGCCCAGAGGGACAGCTAGCTAGATGGATTCAGCGACTTCAAGAGTATGACATGGAGATTCAACACCGGAAAGGGAAATCTCACGGGAACGCAGATGCTCTCTCGAGGCGACCATGCCCAGTGAACTGCAAGCATTGTTCCAAGGCAGAGACACAAGCTGAGCTCAACATTCGTCAGCTTTCCCTCGCGGAAGAACTCAAATTAGACGAATGGAGCCCCGAGGAAATGAGAAAATCTCAGTTTGAAGACGCTGATCTTTGGCCTGTCATGAATTGGCTCAATGCCGGGACCAACAGGCCAGCATGGGAAGATGTTGCATCCTGCAGCCCAATCACCAAGAGCTATTGGTCCTTATGGGACTCGCTGGAATTTCGAGGTGGTGTTCTCTACCGGAAATGGGAGAGTGATGATGGTCAACACATTGAATGGAAGATGATCCTTCCCCAATCACGAGTACCTTCCGTCCTCAAAGAGCTGCACAATAGCCCCAGCGGAGGACATTTTGGGATTGCAAAGACATTGGGGAAAGTGAAAGAACGCTTTTACTGGGCTGGATGCCGTGCCAGTGTTGAAAAATGGGTACGACAGTGTACGGAATGTGCTTCCAGAAAAGGACCAAAGACAAGATCGAGAGCCAAACTCAAGACTTACAACGTGGGAGCCCCGTTCGAGAGGATCGCTATCGACATCATGGGACCATTGCCGCGAAGTGACAAGGGGAACCGCTATATCCTAGTTGCAATGGATTATTTCACCAAATGGCCTGAAGCCTTTTCGCTTGCTGATCAAGAAGCTGAAACAGTTGCTGAAACCTTAATCAGCCAGTTCTTCAGTAGGTTCGGTGTCCCCATGCAGATCCACACTGACCAAGGGAGAAATTTCGAGTCGAGACTTTTTGCCCAAATGTGTAAACTTCTCGGAAGCCAAAAAACAAGGACTACTCCCTTACACCCCCAGTCCGACGGCATGGTCGAAAGATTTAATAGAACCTTAGCCAGTCAACTTAGTCTCTTCGTCGCCCAGAACCAAAGAGACTGGGACAGTCAACTGCCTATTCTTCTGATGGCCTACCGATCCTCAGTCCATGAAACCACGGGTTACTCGCCGGCCAAGATGCTCTTTGGAAGGGAATTAAAGCTTCCCTGTGATCTGATCTTTGGATGCCCCAATAGTATTGGGGAAGGCTCGAATGAATTTGTTGACCGACTCCATTCAAGACTTGAAAAAGTGCATCGATGGGCCAGAGAGAAATTAGAGATTGCAAGCGAAGCAATGAAAGTGAGGTATGACACCCACGCGTGCGGGAACGACCTTCAAGAGGGAGGACTAGTCTGGTTGTACAACCCGAAAAGGAAGAAAGGTCTCTCGCCTAAGCTAAAAAAATCTTGGGAAGGCCCCTTTCGAATTGTGAAGAAGTTAAACGATGTCGTATTTAGGATACAACGCTCATCCCACTCTAAACCAAAGGTTGTTCATTTCAACAGACTAGCCCCGTTCAAAGAGCCATTGATCAGCGCTGCTGGGGAAGTCAGTCCTTTTCGGGACGAAAAGGATTGAGAAGAAGGCAGTGAAGCGATGCAGAAAAGGAGAAGAGAAGAAGTGGGAAAGCCAAGGGAGGCAAGGCACGCCCGCGCGAGCACGCCCGCGCGAGGAGAAGAACAGTAAACAGTTTGGAACGGCTTCGGTTGAAAGATGGCGTCGGAACATGGACTCGCTATCATGGTGTGACGCATTCCATTTCAGGAGGAAGTGGGCTCCGGGACTGTGTGGATTAACAAGTGGAGGACGAGGAGAAACCTACCTGGGGCGGCATTGAAGGCAAGTCAATCTTTTACTGTATAGTTACTTATCTACTCTTTAAGCTCGTATAATAAATATACCGCACTAAGCTGTATCCTAAACGAACTCACATTGTCTTCTCAGTAAACCTTGAACGCAAACATCGACGGCTGAGAAGAGTCGTAACAATACATTTCCCAACTACAATATATATTGTGGAAATAATTTATTATTTATTATTCAAAATGAAAACACAGATAATTACTATAAATTCATGAAACCATCATACATGGTACCTAGCTTGCTTGTTCAATATGCTGTAGATAGTTGTTCTTGGAAATTTTGCTGGGAGGATATTGATCTAAAGAGACAAAGGTCGCCTCTCCCGTCAAAATAGACTTCAAAACAAGACGCCATCTATTGACTGTCACCGCAAACTAGCGGAATCGGGTCGTTGACAAAGCCACAACACCAGCTTTGGTAAACTGAGAAGTGTCCACCTAGAGACCATGGTTTCTGGCTAATGGCCTTCGTCAGACTAGGACGGATTTTATTCCATGAGATCCACACGGGATCAAATGGGATCTTCACTATCTACCAAAGAGGGTTTTAGCTGGTAAAGTGACTGGGCCAAATCTATGGCTAAAATATAGATGGACATTTTTTCGGGAGGAAATTGATATGGCGTCTGGTATTGAAGTCTATTTTGACGGGAGAGGCGACCTTTGTCTCTTTAGATAGTTGGGTTGATAATTGTCGACTGGACGTACTGACGTAATCAATAAATACTTTCACAAATTAAGATATTACAACACTTGATTTCTACCCTATAATATACAGCCAATTTTACATATATGACCAGATATTCTTGATCAAATATTATACAAAATATACACAGAAAGCTATTAATATTACATACGCTCCAACAGCTTTTGATAATATTATATACGAGGTGTGTTCAAAACGTATCGCGACTTTTGAATTTTCGCGGGTTACGTATATTCTAATTTCGATCTTTTTGTGGCTTTATGTTGGTACTCATGTCTCTCACTTATGCCGACAAGCTCGGCCATTTTGAATGTTCACTTAATTGTTGACAGCTGCTTTGCTTGCAGGTGTTTTGGATCGTCTTTGATTTTTACCTATTAAAAAATGGATCAAAGAACCTGTATCAAATTTTGTGTGAAAAAGAAATTAAATGCGCGGATGCATTCCGAATGTTGACTGTGGCATACAGAGAAGCTACCTTGGACCGAAGCAACGTTTATCGGTGGTACAAAATGTTCTCAGAAGGCCGAGAAGATGTGAAGGACGAAGAGCGTGCCGGACGCCCGAGCACTTCAACAACAGACGAAAAAATTAATGAAGTGGAGAAAATGATATTGGCCAATCATCGAATCACCGTTAGAGAAGTTGCTGAGGACCTAAACATATCGATTGGCTCGTGCCATTCGATTTTTATCAATGATTTGGGCATGAGACGGGTCGCCGCGAAATTCGTACCAAAATTGCTCAATTGCTACCAAAAACAGCATCGCATGAACATTGCTAATGAGATGTTGGACTCTGTCCGCGACGACCCAAATTTGCTCCAGAGGGTCATAACTGGTGACGAAGCGTGGGTTTATGGTTATGATGTGGAAACCAAAGCTCAACCATCTCAATGGAAGCTGCCGCACGAACCAAGACCGAAAAAAGCGCGCCAAGTTCGGTCGAGTGTGAAAGTTTTAATGACAGTTTTCTTCGATTGCAGGGGCGTGGTGCATCATGAGTTCTTGCCACAGGGTAGAACGGTCAATAAGGAATATTACCTGCAAGTTATGCGCAATTTGCGCGAAGCAATCCGCCAGAAACGCCCAGATTTGTGAAAGAACAAAAATTGGCTTTTGCACCACGATAACGCCCCTGCTCACACATCGTTGCTTGTGCGCGACTTTTTGGCCAAAACCAACACACTAATGATGCCGCAGCCACCGTATTCCCCAGATCTGGCCCCCTGTGACTTTTTCTTGTTCCCTAAACTGAAGAAGCCCATGAAAGGACGACGTTACGCTACGCTTGACGAGATAAAGATGGCATCGAAAGAGGAGCTGAAAAAGATTTTAAAAAATGATTTTTTGAAGTGCTTCGAAGATTGGAAAAACCGTTGGCACAAGTGTATAATATTTCATGGGGATTACTTTGAAGGGACAAAACAGGTATTCATGAATAAATAAATAATTTTTGAAAAAACACAAAAGTCGCGATACCTTTTGAACACACCTCGTAATCTGTGATAATGTAATCTGTGATAATGTAATCTCGTTGGGAAATTATTACAATTATTATTCCCGATTATGTTTCATATAGCGGTGAAGATGGGAGGTAATATCAGCTGACCTAATGTACATGTAAAACGTCTTTTAACAGGACATAGAGAAAAATCTGGAAAAAATGTTTATCATATTTTAAGCCAAGAAAAATTTAAAATAATAGGTTTTGGTCAAAAATATTTGTTTTTTTAGTCAGAAAATGATTATGACAATATTGCGGTATCATGTTTGATTATCAGATACAAAATTATATCGGGAAAAATTCCAAAAAGCAGAGACCACGGATGAAACCAGTTCATTTTTCATTTTCAGGAACAAAATTCTAACAGAAAAACAATCATTCGAGCAGAAGACACAAAGCCAGATCATCTCTCTATCAAAATATCGTTTCTCAGACACAAAGTTTGGAGCGGGACACAAGAGTGACATCCACGGCGCCAATTTATAATTGTAACGAATAGTATTTGAATAAAAACATTTAATCGGGTAAAACACGGGCGTTGCTCGGATCATTCGGTTAGTATACAATATAGACTCGCAGAAATAATTTTGAAGCAAAATTAAAAATCACAATATTTACAACTATAAAGGGGAACAATTGATATGAAAGTATCTGCTGCGTTGAAAATGCTGGAACTGCTGAGGTAGATTAATTCTTCTGTTTGTACATCATGGAATAACAGACGTTTCTCCTGGATGAGTTTTTATCTTTTTTGATGTCTCTACAAAAAAAATTGTTGCGTTATTGGTTGACAAAGAATAACTTCCGTGGATACTAAGGTTATTTAGGACTTTATTTAAGCCTAATTGATAAAATAATTACAGAAGAGTCCAAAAATAAAACAACCACAAAGAAAACATCAGTTACAAACTCACCAACTGCAGCACAGTGAGGGAAAGCAGGAGCAGAACAGGAGACAGAAGTTGGTAGAACCTTCTATAATCTTCCAGGAAGTACACCGGCGGTAAGCAGCAGTCCGACCTCTTGAGACAGCGGCGTTTGCTTGGAGTCCACCACGTAGCTTCATTCTTCTCCTGTTTCTTCCCTCCCGGCATGAGTTTCTCCTCCCTATATATACCAGAGTAGATCTTTCCAGAACGGTCATGATTCAACAGCCAATCAGAAGGACGCCAGCCTTGCGCGATCGCTATAGATTGTCCAATTAGTGGTCATCCGCTGCAAGATTTTCTTAAACGTTCTAGAACATTCTCTCTCCATTCTGGAATGTGATTTTCTTTCTACGTAACAATATTTTGTTTTCCTTCTCTCAAGAGAAAATAAATTTAAAATAACCTTTATGGAAAGGAGTGACAAATATGTTTGAGGCATTATCACGCGGTCTTTCGAATTTAACACAATTTTGTAGCAAAGTATTTATTATTTTATTTGCAGAGTATTATTTTTTACGTTTATATTTTGCTACTCTGTAAACTTCCCCCTTTTGCTTATCTTTTGTTTATCATTCATAGTGTGTTCTTGTCTGAAATAAATTGTTGTCTTTTCCCGAAGTTGGTCTTTCCCTAATTTCCTACGTGAAAATATATACAGAAAACAACTGAATATCATAATGTCAAACATTTAAAGTTCCACTTTGTACATTAGTTTTGTGATCGAGATAAAAGATACAGCCAGGATGGTCTATCATTGATGTAAACAAAGTTTTGATCTATATTCTGTATTTTTGAAGGAGACAGATGTTGTTCACACTTGGTTATCCCGTGTATCTTCAATAAAGGTCACTGTAATATCTTTCAGAGTTATTGTCTCAATCCTGATATACAGGCTGAATGGTTAAAACTTCCTAGAGTTTTGTCCATGAGTGTATATTGGTTATCCCGTGTATCTTCAATAAAGGTCACTGTAATATCATTCAGAGTTATTGTCTCAATCCTGATATACATGCTAAAAGGTTAAAACTTCCTTTAGTTTTGTCCATGAGTGTATATTGTTTATCCCGTGTATCTTCAATAAAGGTCACTGTAATATCATTCAGAGTTATTGTCTCAATCTTGATATACATGCTAAAAGGTTAAAACTTCCTTAGGTTTTCTCCATGAGTGTATATTGGTTGTCTAGCGTGTCTTCAATAAAGGTCGCTGTAATATATTTCAGAGTTATTGTCTCAATCCTGATATACATGCAAAAAGGTACAACTTCCTTAAGTTTTGTCTATGAGTGTATATTGGTTATCTCGTGGGTCTTCAATAAAGGTCACTGTAATATCTTTCAGAATTATTGTCTCAATCCCGATGTACATGCTAAAAGGTACAACTTCCTTAAGTTTTGTCTAAATTGTAATGAAGTAATTGTTGAAAGTTTCCTTGCGACCGATTTATAAATTGATTCACATCAAAACGAAATCATCTGATGCGGATCTCTCTGGAACAGGGGGCTAGCGAACCCCAGCAGGGAAGAACCGCACGGACCTCTCTGGGACAGGGGGCTAGCGAACCCCAGCAGGGAAGAACCGCCATTGACTCCTCTCGGACAGAGGGCTAGCGAACCCCAGCAGGGAAGAACCGCCATAGACTCCTCTGGGACAGGGGGCTAGCGAACCCCAGCAGGTAGCACCTCCACGGATACCTCTGGGACAGGGGGCTAGCGAACCCCAGCAGGGAAGCACCTCCACGGATACCTCTGGGACAGGGGGCTAGCGAACCCCAGCAGGGAAGAACCTCCACGGACCTCTCTGGGACAGGGGGCTAGCGAACCCCAGCAGGGGAGAGCCGCTAAAGACTCCTCTGGGACAGGGGGCTAGCGTGCCCCAGCAGGGAAGCACCTCCACGGATACCCCTGGGACAGGGGGCTAGCGAACCCCAGCAGGGAAGAACCGCCACGGACCTCTCTGGGACAGGGGGCTAGCGAACCCCAGCAGGGAAGAACCGCTAAGGACCTATCTGGGACAGGGTGCTAGCGAATCCCAGCAGGGAATAACCGCCACGGACCTCTCTGGGACAGGGGGCTAGCGAACCCAAGCAGGGAAGAACCTCCACGGACCTCTCTGGGACAGGGGGCTAGCGAACCCCAGCAGGGAAGTACCGCCAAGGACCTATCTGGGACAGGGGGCTAGCGAACCCCAGCAGGGAAGAATCTCAACGGACCTCTCTGGGACAGGGGGCTAGCGAACCCCAGCAGGGAAGAACCGCCACGGACCTCTCTGGGACAGGGGGCTAGCGAACCCCAGCAGGGAAGAACCTCCACGGACCTTTCTGGGACAGGGGGCTAGCGTACGCCAGCAGGGAAAAACCTCCACGGACCTCTCTGGGACAGGGGGCTAGCGAACCCCAGCAGGGAAGAACCGCCACGGACCTCTCTGGGACAGGGGGCTAGCGAACCCCAGCAGGGAAGAACCTCCACGGACCTCACTGGGACAGGGGCTTGGGAACCCCAGCAGGGAAGAACCGCCACGGACCTCACTGGGACAGGGGCTTGGGAACCCCAGCAAGGAAGAACCGCGAAATATATTGGAATGAATAAAATATTTCAGAACGATATATACTTGCATATATATGTTATATTAAAATATTTCATTTGAAATTATGTTATAATAAAATATTATTTTATTTAAAATATATATCATGGATTCAAATATTCTGTTAAATCGACCGCCAGAGGTCACGCTTTTCATACCTGTATAAAAACTCGTTGTTTTTTAACGCTGGCCGGCTCAAAACCTTTGTACATTATGTAAATAATATTTTGTTTTTCTTGTTCTACTCGTCTTAAGCCAGTCAGTACTTTAATCAAATCATTTTTTCATATATATTCCTTAGCTCAAATAAATAAATCTATGATCAAGACTATTTTTATTATTATTATTCTTTCAAGAATTTCAACCTCAACTGCATTACCACAATCTTCAAAATGATCTAAAATCAACAGAAAATCTCATTCATCTTTTATTTGTAACATATATGTGGTAAGGTCTTGTTGACTCTTGTAGAATCCTGTCGACTAACTATGTGGGGAGGTATCCAGTCGACTTAATCTATGGTGTGAATCCCTGTAACTCTCGCTATACTGTGTTGACCGAGAGGAACAGTCAGGATAAGGAGTTTTCCAGTACCTCTCTGCACCTTGGAAGACCTTTTACAGTTCTCACAAAGTACAGGCAGTCGTGGTCGAGGCAGAGTGGAAAGCTTGGGAATGTCCACACAAAAAACGAAGACACATTTGCACTAAGAAAGTTCCGTTAACAGATAAAAGTTGAGCTAGGAGCGAAAGATGGAGAAAGAAGTATTCTTACTGACTACATGGTCGATGAGGTGAACCTGGGGTTCCACCGACGAGAGCTTACGCAGATGGTGAAGTGACTGTATTTTTAGGTTAAAACGGGGGCTTTATATACCTTTTCTGAGAAAGGGAGTTTTGCATTTCACCAGATGTGAAGAGTGTGGATCGTCTGGTGACATTCTAAACTGGCGCCGTCCTGACAGCTTCCAATCTATCTTTAGATGTTGTTTATGACTTCCATCTAGCTCGAATTTAGACGTTTTTGACTTCTATCTATTTAGCTCAACTCTTAATCTATTACAGAGTTTTATTTATTCATCCTCAGTTTGTACAAAGTACATTACATATGATGATGTAATGACACATGTCAATCGTGCGTACAATCATTTACAGATGTGTTTCTATTATACAATATTAAAATCTTGTTATAAGTTATATACAATATGAGGTTGTTGGCTTAAATTACCATATATATATTTACGACCGACGTCATCAAAGACCTTCCACTTCCTTAAGTAGTTGTCCATGCGTGTATATATATTTACACATTTACCTAGTTCAAATGTTCTTTCACATCTTTGGCAGGTTCGAGATGTTCTGTTTATAACAACAACAAAAACTTTATAACCCATGAGCAGCTAGCTTTTATAAAAAGTGTTATAATTGGCTATAAGTTGTACTTCAGGGTCTCCGTGTTGAAGGCTATGTTAGCCTGAAATCTCGAGAAATTAGAGAAATAAGAAACTTTTGATTCCTCAGTGATTTTGTCAAAATGTAAAATCAGGGAATAATCTTTATTACAAATTTTTAAAACAAAGCAATAACGCGCCATCTATATATAACAAATGAAAACACCAAAACGTGAATGTTTCCTTTCACAAATAAATCAAACTCTACTGTCCTTATTGCGATGAAAAAACACTGATGAGCCAAGCCTTCCAAATATATTTTTTCATCGCAGTAAGGACAGTAGAAGTTTGATTTATTTGTGAAAAGGAACATTCTCCTCTTTGAGTTTTCATTTGCTATATATAGATGGCGTGTTGTTGCTTTGTATTAATTTATACCTAACTAGTCCTTATTGTTTGTGTAAGAGCATTGCTCGATGCAAATATTTAAATGTAATCTACTGTCCTGAGAGCTTATGTCCATAGTTTACTTAAATACCATTTCTAAGATTCCACCTTTCGGTGTAACATATAAAAGCAGAATGATCCAATACAGTATTAGAGCTCTAAGAGAAGCGGTCTGGTAGATTAAATTGGCGAAACCGCTGGGAGTGTTCACCATTGATGAGTCTACGCCCTCACAATATAATTTTTCCATCGCAGTAAGGACAGTAGAAGTTTGATTTATTTGTGAAAAGAAACATTCGCGTCTAAATGTCTTAATTTGTATGTGTATTATATTTTATTGTATAAAAAGAGATAAAACATTTTGAAAAAAAATAAAATAGAATGGGAACACATTTAGTTTAGTCGCCGTGTCTTTGTGTGGTGAACCCTCCCAGCGGTTTCGCCAGTTTAATCTACCATACCGCTGTTATATTGAATTTTTGGAACTTCCTTTTATAGTGATACTGATGCTAGACTCTTGGAATGGGTATTTTAGAAGAACTATGGACATAAGCTTTGAGGACAGCAGAATTACATATAATTATAAATATATAATATGCTTCGAGCAATCGCTCTTCCGTAAATATCAATTTGTGTCTTTTATTATAGCAATTATATTAAGATGCATTAGCGCGCCATCTATTGTCAAAATTCGAAACTATTATAGACGCGTATGATTCTTATTAAAAATATGTTTTTAATTGCAGTAAAGGCAGAAGAAATTGTTTAATTAAAAAAAATCATACACGTCTATAATAGTTTCGAATTTTGATAACAGATGTAATGTATCATACTATGTGAATGTATGGGTTAAATAAGTGAAGATTGCATACTAAGGAAAAATAGAAGATTTAGTTCAAGGAAACATACAACTAGGGATCCAATCAGAATTCTGTCATAGTATGCATGTAGTACTCCAGTTGTGAACGTGACCCGAGTCAGTGGCAAGTGCCAAGGAGTACCAGAATGTCTCCTACTGTCCAGTTTATGTCCCAACATGGCGTAACCAGCTACGAGATGACCGTATTGATTTGACATAAAATCTCTATAAATAGGAGACTTTTTTTTGCACATGTCATTATTTCAATCGACTTATTCTCTTTCATAGTTATTCTTGTCAATTCTTTACCTTTATGAGTATTTATATTTGAATGCAATTATCAAAACTTAATATCGAAAGATTAAATTTATAGAGAATATGGTTTTACGAGCTTAATAACCTGAGTGTATGATTTCTGAAATCTTATTTAGAAGCTAACATACTTTTACATCATATTTGAAGCGTCTTTTCTATATATTCAAAATATTCTCTAATATTATATATTTATTTTTAAATAGATTATGTACTATAGTATTAATCCTTTTGTTACATTGGAATTGCATATAACTGTGTTCAGTATGGTTATAAAATCCTTTCGCGTTTTTTCAGTGATACGCTAACTTATGTACGGTGTGGCTACTGGACATGTGTCGGACCTGGAGGCTGTTGTTGGGTTCTGTGCTGCCTGGAGTATAGAAGCTCCATCTATGCTTCCTTCCTGTGGTGAATCTGTATACCCTGGGGGCTGTTGTTAGGTTATTGCTGCCTGGAGTATAGGAGCTCTATATATGCTTCCTTTCTGTGGTGAATCTGTATAAGACCGGTGGTGTTAATAAAGCTGTATGTGTGTGAATATAACATATATAATGGACATGTGTCGGACCAGGAGGCTGTTGTTGGTTTCTGTGCTGCCTGGAGTATAGGAGCTCTATCTATGCTTCCTTCCTATGGTGAATCTATATAAGACTGGTGGTGTTAATAAAGCTGTATGTGTGTGAATGTAAAATATATAATGTACATGTGTCGGACCAGGAGGCTGTTGTTGGGTTCTGTGCTGCCTGGAGTATAGGAGCTCTATCTATGTTTCCTTCCTATGGTGAATCTGTATAAGACCGGTGGTCTTAATAAAGCTGTATGTGACAATTAAACATTATTTATTGTCTTCTAGACAATGTTACATCTCAAAGAGAAAGAGAGAAGAGAGGGGTAAATACAATAGGTTAGCGCTGGCCGCGGTGACGTCTAGTCTTGGGAGTCAATGTAACAACTCAACCAGGAGGGTGAAAAAGAAATATTTACATTTGACAGTTGTCAGGAATCAAGGCATCGCCGCCTAAGACTGGCCAAATCGGAGCTAACATCGGGATGGTTGCCCCGAGCCGGTTCTATGGCCGCGCTGAGGAACTCAGCGAGGACTCCCCTCATCGCAGGTGTCAGTCTCGCCATGAGGGACTCTCTTTCATCGATGAAGAGAATGGCATCCTTGAGGTCATTCGGTTGGATCCCTGATTGATATAAGGGTCTTAGGCAGGTTAAGGGCTTCAGTTTCTTGAAGATTTCAATAACCATACACTCCTCCCTCATGATCGGCGTCATCTCCTCCTCGTCGGGAGCAGGTGGTATCGGCCCGGCAGGCTGAGGCGCAGGCAGTGGGGGTGTTGAAACTGCGGCTGGTGAGGGAGCAGAGGGCTCCTCAGTGGTGGTCATGTCTACATCCGGTGTGTGGGTCGCAGGTCCGAGGGTCCCCTGCGCAGGGAGAGGGCCACACGGGGCAGTGAAGTCCGGCCGGGCGGGAGGCGTCGGCTCAGTCGTCGCCGAGCGAGGGCCCGCGGGGTGCTCGGGTGCAGGGGCCTCTGGTGGAGGGGCAGGAGCCGCCACGTGCACAGATGAGGCCGGAGGCGCTGGTGTAGTCGGCCGGGGCGCCGTAGATGGTGGGGACACAGCTTGGGCATCTGGTTGAGCGCCGGAAGGCCCGAGAGCTGGACTGGGAGGTGCTGGCGCAGAAGGCGCGGCCGAAGACTGCCTAGGCAGCCCAGGCGCGGTCGATGGTGGAAGGCCGGTGGAAGGGGGCGGTGAAGCCCGTCTGGCGGTAGTAGGACGCCCATGGAGTTGGGGGCAGTTGGCTCTTCGATGACCTTGGCCGTTACATCGCGAGCACTTTATTCCATAGCTCAGGAATGCTGGCCAGGGCTCGCCGTTGATCTTCACCTCGAAGCGAGTAGGGAGCTTGTCGAGGGTTATTCCGTCGTGGAGGAGAATAAAAGCCTCCCGGCGGCCGTCGGTGAAGTCAAACTCGCCGACCCTTAGCTGTTTGGGGGCGATGGATGTGATGCGTCCGTACCGGGAGAGGGCATCTATTACGGCGGCGTCCTTCACAAAGAAAGGCAGGTTGCCTATTGTGATCCTGAATGATCTTTTTCTGAAGGGGAAGGTTTTGAGGAGGGTTCCTTCGACTTCGAGGCCCTCTCGGATCAGGCGTTCCGCCAAGGATTTGTTGGCGAGTCCTATTAGATAATGACCATTCATCTTTGTCATTTGGACGATACCCGTTGGTCCTCCAACGACTCTTAGAATGGCCCTCAGGTATTGGTAGGTCTGGAAGTCTGGGCAGTACTCCAGGTAGAAGCACTGTTCTTCTGTGCAGGACGCCTGGCGAGCCCTGGCCTCCGCGATGTGCGTCCTCGTTGTCCTGATCTCCTGGACTCGAGGAATGAAGGCAGGCGAGGATCTTTGTCGCCTGGCTGCCGGTCCGGCACTGTTGGGCTGTGCGGCCATGGCAGGCAGAACCGGCGAGTCGCGGCGCCTTTTCTTGGTTCTTACGACGGTGAAAGCGTCGTTGTCGTCCATTTCCGCCAATTCGCTATCTCCCCAAATGAGCGGGGCCGGGTTGGCTGTTGAAGCGCTGCAAGAAGCAGCAATCAGCGGCGCCGTGACGTCGTCACGCGCGGCGGCCGGGCTTGCATGCGTCTCGCGCGCCGGCGGATCCGCGTTCCTTTGGAATTCCATGGAAAATTCTTTGGAAGAATTCTTTTCAATTCGTTCTTTCGGTGATATCTTGTCACCTGGTTGAGATTGAACGCTGGGCCTTTCAGGCACTTGTACAGCGGATTGAGGGCTTTCAGCCAGTATGAATTTTAAATTTTTTCGAGAAGTTCTTCCGCTCGCCGGAGGCGAAAACGGCGGAGCTAAAACTAGCGTGGCCGCACGGTCGGCGTGTGTGTGTGTGTGAATTTCATAATCTCAATATTGATTGTGATTAGCTTTTGCTTTTTTACCTTCATTTGCGGAGATTCCGTGTTAAATCCATGTATAATACTTTTCCTCCAATTTACCCAGACTAATCTATTAACTGGCTTGTGGCGGCCAAGCGTTCATAGCGACGTCGCTTTTTGACTCCGCTAGTTCCGGTAAATATTGTTTTAAATATTCATTTTACTTATTGTATAATTTATAAAAGTTTTATAAATTGTTTAATTAAAAATATTATAACCTTTTTTTAATTGGCAATCGCTGTTTAAGAGTTTAGTCATTTTTGAAAGCCTTTTTAATTGTTGTTTTCGCACAAATATGCAAAAATAGAATATGGAAATAATTATTCAAACATTAAATGATAAGTTGGATGAAATTTATAACTATTTTGACAAAAAGGTTCAACAAAATCAAAAAAATCTAACTAAAAATGATATTACATTTTTGTCAACTATGGTTAGGCAAACCAAGGATGGTATTTCAACTTTAAAAGAAATAAATAACCAAGATATATTGGAACTAATGAAAACAACAATTACAGATGTTATGGACCAAAAACTGAAAGGGATCCAAGATGAATTAGTCAAAACAACTCCAACATATGCTCAAGTAGCTCGTACAGAAACATCACAAGATTACATAAAAAAAAAACAAAATTTACATAAGGAGTTCACAATAGTGGCAACACCTATAAATGTGGAAGATAATACAAAAATGTATCAAACTATATCAGGCAAAGTTAAAAAGCTTAGGGACGAAGGAAAAAAAATAAAGATTAACAAAATTATAAATGCTAGGAAATCTGTAATAATAAAGACCCCTACAGAATCAGACATGGAATCTCTAAATGATGAGTTAGGCAGGGCAGAGGAACTCGCAAATATCAGCAAAATTTTTATCCCCAAACCAAGAGATCCTACAGTAATAGTCAAAAATGTTAATAAACTTACAGAAACCGCTAATTTTACTAAAACAATCTGCAGTATGAACCCTGAATTGAACGAAATGGAAAATGATATCCATGTTTTGTTTAGCATGAAATCGAATAAGCCCCACCACAACATAGTTCTTAGGGTTTCTCCAAAGGTTTACCGAATCCTTAAAAATATGAATAATAAATTATATACTGACTTTGAACGCTGTTTTGTGGAAGATAAGATTCTGGTAAAACAATGTCAGAAATGCCTTCAATTTAATCCCAACCATAAATTGGCCGATTGTACTAACGTCGAGATATGCAAATTATGCGGCGCGCAAGGAATTCATGACTGTTCAAAAATTTGCAATTGTTATAACTGTCTAAAACATCCTAAATTTAGAAACTCGCCGAATCATAGAGCTAATTCCTCGGACTGTCCTCTATACAAAATACAGATAGACAGAATTATCCAACGAACGAGATATGATCCAACCGACAATTAGGCAAATTTCGCAGCTAAGATTTTTGTTTATTTAGTTTGAATATCATGCAGGGAAAAGGAATTAAATGTTTACAACAAAATGTAAGAAAAAGTATCTTGGCACTGAATGAGCTTCAAGCTTCTATAAAAGACAACCCACCAGATATCATCCTAATACAGGAACCTTATCTGATTGATAGAGATGTAATTTTCGATTTGGAATCTCAAATAGTGCATTCAACGACAGATGAACAAATTTATACTGCAACGATCTTTATGAATAAGAGTTTAAAATTTAATAAAATCAATAAATTCACAAACTCCTTTTGTACAACCACTTCTTTAAATTCAGCAAAATCAAATACTATTATCGCAAACTTTTATATACATCCACATAGATTTAATGACACTCATAGAAAATTTATCCAAGAGCTTCTGGAGACCTACAATCAACAACCTATTATACTATGTGGTGACTTTAATTCTAGACACCCAGTCTGGTTTGATCCGACAACAAACTCCAATGGTTTCAAATTCCACTCCATCATAGATGAACATAACCTATTTATTCATAATCTTAAGATACCCACCTGCCGAAATTCTAGCTTTATAGATCTTACGATTTCAAACAAAAAATCAATAGGTTTGGTACAAAACTGGAAGACGACTATATTGACGCACATTTCAGATCACGTAGCAATAACCTTTGACATTTATCACAATTTTAACAGGCAAAGGACAGTTCAAAACTCAACATGGAAATTTATAGAAAAAGATGCTGATTGGAAAACATTTACCGAAAAAATAGCAATACAAGACGTAGATAATATTATCACCATGATAAACCACGCGTCAAACATCAAAGATATTGACAACATTGTAAAGACTCTCACACAAATAATTAAAGAGGCAGCTTATCTGTCACTAAATGTCAAGACAAGAAGCGGAAATCATAAAACAAATACATACTGGTGGGATGGGAAGCTGGAGAAAATGAAAAACGATTTCCACTATATTAGAAATTTGTATTACCGACATGGAAAGGTCCTTGAAAAGACCTATAAATCAATGAGAAATAAATATTTAAATAAAAGTAAAAAGGCAAAAAGAGCGAGTTGGAGAATTTTTATAGAAGAAAGTCATTCAAATAACTCATTTGGTAATGCTTATAGGATATTCAAGTCATTGAGATCGAAAAATAGAAATTTAGGATTACCACTAATAGATAATTTACCAGATCATTTAAAGACCGACAAAATAAAAAGTTTAATGAACGATCTATTTCAGGATGATATTGGAGGTTTGGATAAAGATGATCATATTTTGATTAGAAATTATACGCCTAAATATAAAAATAAAAGTAGTGTTTATATCGAATCTAAGGAAATAGAGGAAACAATTTTAAAAACAAATATTAAAAAAGCACCGGGCCCCGATTACATTAGTAACAATATGATTAGACAGGCTAAAATAAAAATAATCCCAATTCTGCATAAATTATTCAATAAATGTATAGAAATGGGATATTATCCGGATGAATGGAAAAAATCATTCTTAAAAATAATTCCAAAACCAGGCAAAACGAATTATGAAATAAATAAAAGTTATAGACCTATATCATTGACATCTAATCTATCTAAAACATTTGAGAATATAATAAAAAATAAATTAAGTAACTATTATTTAGAGAATAATTTAATGAGCTCAAGGCAGCATGGTTTTATGAAATCTAGATCAACAATTACTGGAATGGATAAAATTATAGAAACTATATTGAAACATAAACAAAAAGAATTGACTTCCTTGATAGCCATAGATATTGCGGGTGCATTCGACAATGCATGGTGGCCTGCTATTATAAAAAGAATGGATAATGATGATGTTCCTTCAGATTTAATACGGATCATAAAATCTTATTTGAATAATGAAAGGGAGGTGAAATTTACATACGAATCAGAAACTTTTTATAAGAAACTAACTAAAGGATGTCCACAGGGTGGACCTTTATCTCCACTTCTATGGAATATTTTGCTAAATGATTTGTTGATAAATTTTGATTCAATGAATGCAGATATTATATGTTATGCAGACGACGTTACAATAATTTGCTGGAATAAGACTATTGAAGGACTAAAAACCGCAAGTGAATACACCTTAAATTATGTGATCCAATGGTGTAATAGAAATAAATTAACGATCAGTACAGAGAAGACTAATATGCTATACCTACATAACAGACAAAAAATACCTATTAAGGTTAATAACAATATAATAATGCCGGTCAAGCAAGTAAAAATTCTGGGAATGAAATTTTCTAATCACAAATGGAAAAACAAAGTTAACTTTACACCGCATGTTAATGATATTCTGTGTAAGGCAGGACGTATGAAAAATTTATTATGTTCACTAAGTGGCAATATGTGGGGTTTAGACACTGAAAAGAGGTTAACTTTATTCAAAACAATCATTAGGCCTGTACTTACATACGGTTCTGAAATTTGGTTCAAATATTTAAACAATCGTTGTAAACAAAAACTGAACTCCATGCAGTACCAGATCATTTTATGGGCAGTTAGAGCATACAAAACCACTTCATCAAACTGTGTGCATAGCTTGGCAAAAATTCCACTCCTAACAGATTATATAGAATCCAGAATAATCAAATTTGATTTAGCTCAAATGTCCATTGAAGATCTAATTACTTACGAACCCCATGCTCCAAGTATAGTCAAATCATTCTTACACGCAAAAATGAATGAAATTTTTGAGAACACTAATGAAATTTTCAGAAGCTTTTTCGTATTAGGAATTCCAAGATTTTTCCGTCCAAATTTTTATAATATCCAATTCATTACAGATCATGGCAATTTTGGGAAATTTTTGGCAACTATCGGCGCCGTGAAGGAACCAGGATGCTTCTGCGGAGGTGAAATTCAAGACGCGAGACATCTACTTCTGGAGTGCCCAATTTTCCGGGATTTTAGGGAAAATAGATTTGGTCGTATTGGACAGCTTGATGAATTTGTAGACAAAAAAGAAAAGTATAAAAATTTTGATCAATTTTGTAAATACATATACAACTTTCTCTTGAATTGGAAAAAAGAGAAGGAATCTTAGAAAAAAAAAAAAAAAGAACTGCGATGCTTGCTCTGTGTGTTTTGCTTTGTTGTTTGTTTTTCTCTTTGGACAATTTTCTTTAGTTAATTTATGTAAAATAATGAATTGAACAGGATTGTATATAGCCGAATTGCTGTAATGCAGTGAAATGTATTGGCGCAAATATCCCTGAGTTTGGGATATCGCGTTTCATGATGTTAATAAAGTTAATAACTTGATTGTCCTTATATAATTTTTACTGTATATAAATATCATATTACCATTATGGTACTATGACCGTTATTTCTGTATGTATCCTACATTTCTGTACTTTGAGAATATGTATAAGACTGAAAGATCTTAATAAAGCTTGTTTTTGTTGTTGTTGTTGTTTATGAAATTATCTGTGTGGAATATGCTGGAACTGCTGAGGTAGATTAATTCTTCTCTTTGTATATATTGGAATCACAGACATTTCTCCTGGATGAGTTTGTATCTTTTTGATGTTTTACAAAAATATTTTGTTCTCTCTCTCTGCTCCTGGAGGTGTTCGCCTCCAGCGAAGTGTCCCTGGATCTGCAGGCCTGGCTGTTCGGCGTCGGCCTCCATCCCGAGACAATGACAAGTGTGGAATAATGGAGATCCACTTCGGGGCGTCGTCCAGACGGCTCGGGTGACTGTAAACAAACAAGCCCCGGCGGCGCCAGCCGCCAACAAAGGACCAGAACACGGCATGGTCTGCTGCTGACCAGTTGGGTGTTTTCCTCTGTCCTCTTAATATTTTTTTAATAAAGTTAGTTTGAAGGAGACTTTTACCCTGTCCTTTCTGCTATTTAGTGATCGGATTTAAATCCTTGCAACAGCCCACAAAAGAATCATCACTGCGAATTCTTCTACCGAATTTCGCATCAGTGTTTTGTGAAACGATTACCCGACATATCTTCAAAAAGTGGCGTCCCTGCGGGTGGGCTTCTGACAAGGCAAGATCAAGTGGATTGAACGGCGGAGTACAAGTCAAGACTCAAGATAAGTACCTTTTTATGACCCAACTAAAAAGACACAGTCTCCAATATACAGATCTATTTGCAATATGCCATATTCACCATTATCCTCCACAATAGCGAGATTCTTATTGAAATTTGGAATCAAAACCTACTTCACCTGCGCACCTACCTCTGGATCCCTTCTCCGAAACCAGATCATGAAACTCAATGAACCTAGCAGCACTCCACGAAACGCTATTTACTCCATAGAATGTTTGAACTGCCCAAAAATCTACGTAGGCGAAACCGGGAGACATGTCAATATTAGAATTCATGAACACAAAAGAAATATTGATAACTTAGACCATAGATCCTTAATAGTACAGCACATAAACGAAACTGGCCATTCCTTCGACATTACATCACCGAAAATTCACTATTCCAATATTGCCAACAAACACCAAAGACTAATCATTGAATCTATCCTATCAAGCAAATTCCATAGCCTCAATAGAAAAATTGATTTACCTGAAATTTACAATGTAATATTCCCTGCAGCCACCAAACCCCCCTCAGTATCATGAACTCTGCGATTCAATAAATGATCTCTTATTTCCGATATTTCAAAGGGCTAAACGGCCATCTTTTTCAAAGATCTCATCCCCTCCCGCGGCAAGCCTCGCATTCACTCGAGACTCAGGCGTCTCACAAATGTATTTATAGTTTAGATCCGAAAACTTTAGTAGCTAATAGAATTTTTCCAGTCGAAGGGCGGTTGAGCCCGAAAGCTTGAAATAAATGTATTTAAAAGAAACTTATCCCTCAAGCTTATTGATTTAAACATAAGTACCTTTTGTTTTACCTTCTTTTTATAGTTTATTTTGAAATAATGGAAATTTTAAAAAGGCATAGAAATTTGTTTAGAAAGCGACTAAATCGCATCTTGAAGGCGACAGAAGAGTTTCTGTCAAGTACTCCACCAATACCTGTAGAGGACATTGAAAATAATAGAAAAGTCATTGAAGAAACTCATAGTGAGCTTCTTGTGATCCAAGGCAAGATAAGAGACTTCATGCTAACTTCAAACGTTGGCGAAGAGGAACTAGAGCACGACGATGAGGAAGCCTTGGAATATACCTTCAGATATAAGAAGATATATAACAAATGTCGGGCTCTTGTTAAACCTAGGGTCGCTTCATCTAGTTCCACGACCAGTGAAGTGAGCTTCGCTTCTAGCTCACACCATAGAATAACAACTTCCCAGGATCTCGAACTATCTCCCATTGGTCAGGAATCAGTTAAACATGTGGTGTTTGGAGGCCATACTAGTGAAAGTGTCAACCAAGAATACAAAGTCACTTTGGGTCATGCATCGGGGAATTTTAGAATGGTCGCGAAGCTTCTTGACCAACAAAAAATCTGTGGTAACCTACCAAGATTGAGCCGCGGGCCATGGTTGAAAGAACTCAAAGCCCGTAAAATCTGGGTTCCTGATATTGGAGAGGATGACAAGGAAATTGAAATACTTCTAGGATGCGATGTGTTGGAATTTATTTTCATAATGAAATCTTGTATGATATCAAATGACTTGACTGCATCGCAGACGCGTTTTCGATGGACTTCAATGGGAGAATGTCAGCCAGGTAGTGACGTTTCACTCGCTCATCATGTTACAACGATGACAATTTCGGAGAGCAGTATAACCAATCTGTGGAATCTTGATGTTCTTGGCATTATGGATCCTATTGAGGTTAAACAGAGAGATCTGAGAAACGCATTGGTGCGTCGACATTTTCTAAAAACAGTCCAACATTCTGTTTCTGGAAGATATGTTGTTTCCCTCCCGTGGACTGTAGAAAAAGCTAAAATCGCGGACAACAGGGAGATTGCTATGAAGAGATTAGAACAGACGACTAAGAAATAATCTCTTTGAATCTTTATGAGGATTATGATGATATTTTCCGAGGCTGGTTGGATGATGGGATAATTGAGAAAGTCCCAGCTGAACAACACGACGCTGAGGCCTTCTACCTGCCTCATCGTCCGGTGGTGAAACTCTCCAGTGGGACTACGCCTATCAGGCCTGTCTTTGGTGCTTCTAGCAAGGTCTATAGATCCCCATCTTTATATGACTGTCTTGAAAAAGGACCTAACCTCATAGAGATTATTCCCAACCTTATGCTGATGTTTAGAAATGGCAAGTTTGGAGTCGTGGCAGACATTAAGAAAGCGTTTCGGCAGATTGAGGTGACTGAAAGGGACAGAGATTACCTGCGTTTTCTGTGGTATTCCCAAAATGTAGAAAAGACAGAAGTATACAGACATAGACGTGTCGTTTTCGGTGTTAACTGTAGTCCTTTCATTTTGGGGGCAGTAATCGAATACCACCTGTCTAATGTTCGACCTGAACATAAACCGTTAGCTCAGAGGTTGCAAAAATCCTTTTATGTGGACAATTTAGTTACAAGCGTGAACTCTTTTGAAGAGTTAAAAGATCTGAAATTGACCGCAACGTCCATCATGGAAAATGCTCGGATGGAGCTAAGCCGTTGGAAGCATAGCCTGGACGTGGCCTCCGATACTTACCCCTTTGAAAGAGCAGAGATATCTAAAGTGCTTGGTATATATTGGGATGAAGGTAAAGATTGTTTGTCATGTGAAATTATTTCCGTAGCCATACCCCCCAAGATAACCAAAAGGAGTATCCTGTCCTGCTTAGCTCAGATATATGACTCTATTGGGTTTCTGAGTCCAAAATATTAATAAAGTTTAAAATTCTATTGCAAAAAGCTTGGACTCTAAAGTTGGCATGGGACGATGAATTGGACCGTCACTACAAGGATGAACTAAGCCTATGGTTCGACGACCTTCAGATGCACAGAGACATGGCAATTCCTAGGAATTTCAATCCATTGATGGTACCGCGGAAGGACTGGCAGATACACACGGTTGTTGATGCTAGTAGTGAAGCTTATGCTGCTGTGGTCTTCCTTCGGACACGGGTTGGTGACAAAGTTGAAGTACATATGATGGCGGTTAGGTCTCGAGTCGTGCCTCTCAAGAAACCCACGATACCAAAACTTGAACCTTTAGCCTGTGTTGTAGGAGCACGGTTAAACAAGATGATCTTTGAAGCTCTAGAGTTGAAAGATATCAAAAATGTATTCTGGTCTGATGCCACAACAGCCCTCGCTTGGATAAAGCGCGATGACCAGTTGCGTACCTTTGTCGGGAATCGCGTGAAAGAGAAATGCAGACTTAGTGATCCTGGAGATATGTTCCTAGCGAGTGCAATCCAGCTGATTTACCCTCCAGAGGATGCAGCCTCTCCCAACTGATACAGTCTAGATGGTGGGAGTGCCCTTCCTGGCTAAAACTCTCCGTAAAATATTGGCCTTCCAGGTATAAAGACCTGAATGAAGAATAAATCTATGCGGAAAGAAAGAAAATTGCTGTTGTGACAACAGTTAAGAGTACCGATCATTGGTACATGAAATATTTCTCCTCGTTCATAAAAAATGTGCGGATGATGGCGTGGATTAGAAGATTCATCAACAACCTCCGATCTACAACGAAAGTAAAGGGAGAACTTTCTGTGAAGGAGATCGATGAAGCGGAGCTAGCGCTTTTGAAATTAGTTCAGGCCGAGTGTTTTCCTAGCCACTCTATACCTGGTCTGAAGATATATGAAGTAGAAGGAATCCTGCGTGTGAAAGCAAAATTGATTTATATATACAGCAGCGACGAATATGGCTTCCATTTGCCAAGACTATTACATGGGACTCATCCGTTGATTGAACAAATGATATGTGATTCACACGTTGAGAATTGCCACGCTGGTGTACAATTTTTGATGAACAAACTTCGGGGAAAATATTGGATAGTAAAAGCGAGACAGACCATTAAGAAAATAGTGAGAAGATGTGTCACATGTCCGCCGCTTCTCCGCTAAACCGGTTGTGGTGGAAGACGCTCCATTACCTGCCACTCGAGTACATAACGCCAAGGTATTCGAGGTGGTAGGGATTGATCTGGCGGGCCCGCTCTATCTGAAAGATCGGACCAAGATCTGGGTTGTTCTCTTCACCTGTGCTGTGTACCGCTGTGTACATTTGGAACTGGTAATATCTCTCAGCACAGATTTCCTAATGGTCCTGGAGAGATTCATCAAGAGACGAGGACGTCCATCCACCATCTTTAGCGACAACAGAATAAATTTTATAGGAGCCAATAACTTCTTTAAACAGATTGACTGGGAACGCGTTTCTAACGACGGGAAAGTGAAGCGTATTGAATGGAAATTCATCCCGCCCACTGCTGCCTGGTGGGGTGGATGATGGGAGAGATTGATTCGTTCTCTCAAAGATATACTAAAAATAATGCTCGGAACATCAACATTGACATATCAACAATTGATGACCCTGCTGTGTCATGCAGAGGCAGTGATGAATGGAAGGCCCATGACTTATGTCAGCGACGATCCGAATGATCTTGTGACAATATCACGTTCCATGTTTCTACAAGAACAGACATGTCGAGTTTCCCGAGTGCCAGAATATGGGATATAATCCAACGACACATAAACTGCGCTATTTGAGCAAGCTGAGGGAGGAGTTGAAATAACGATTCAGGAAGGAATATTTGTCCCTCCTGGTCCAGAGAAACAGACGCATTTACAATCCAAAACTCCAAGCTGGGGATGATGTCCTTGTTGATATGGATATGTCGGTGAGGGTCACCAATGAAGACCTTGTATATATATATATCAATTATTTTTTATCTATTTTACATTTATTTATTCATATAATTATCCTATATAATCATATTTATTCATATTTATTCTGTATTTAACTTTATACAATATGTTTGCAGCATTCTCACACGGTCTTTCAAATTTAACACAATATATACAACAGATGTATGTTTTGTTATATATATGTCATAATATATGCTCTTCCAGGAATAATAAAGTAAACCTACAGTCAACGAGAGAGAGACGTCGATAGAAAGCTAAGTTACGGCCATTTTAAACCACTGACCACATGCCGGAGGGGGCTTTGTTGGGAACCCTGCCAGACTATTTTTAGATAGTCGGGGGGGGGGGGGTGGCCACACAAGACGGTTCCGCAGTGACAGCCCACGCGCTACCTCTCTCTCTCGGTTTGCTGGGTCCCATCTTCCAAACTTGTTGTTTCCTTATTTCTCTCTCCCCACATTATTATCATAATGCCACACTGAAAGTCGACAGGATCATATCACAGGAGAGTCGACAGGATCATATCACAGAAAAGTCGACAGGATCATATCACATATATATATATATATGTGAAAGACAAACGTAAAAACGCTTTAATATCTCGAACATATTGCCACAGAATAAATATTTTAAATATTCTGTTGCTTATCATCGCGTAAATATTTGAATTTGCTTGTAAATTGCCACTTGAAAAATCCTTTTGACACATTTTGCAATATATAGGTTTAATTTATCAATAAATTAATTTTAATTAAGCTTTTGGAATACTTGTCTTCTCTACCGTGACAATATTTATAACGCCTTTCAATGAAATGTTTTTAACTTTTTCCTGATGAGCGAGATTGAGAATGAATCTGATATATTACAATGTCCATATAAGATTATATAAGGTTAAATACAGAATAAATATGAATAAATAAGATTATATAATGATAAATATACATATGTATATATAAAGCATATACAATGTGTCATTGTCCACCACGGGAAATATGGACTGCTAGAGTTCACAGAGTGTTGATGTGATGGCTGGTGTTACCTACCTCAAGATGGTACTTGTAGATGGTAGCTACACCGATCAACTTCATTACCTGAGAGAGATAACAACATATTTTTGTCGAAACATCAAAGGCCACTGGTATAGAAATCCTTCCAGACTCGTCATCTGGGAGGTGGTTTTTCCAGGTACAATGTCCAAGCACTAGCTTGGATACCGTTACTTGGCTTATGAGTTGAACAGGATAGCAGCGAAGGGCATGCCGGCTTGTGGACCTAAAGGTCTGGGTGGCCATCTGTTTCTAGGGTGTCCAAACATAAAAAAAAAAAAATAATAATGACTTTTCTGGCCAAAGTGTCTATTACTTCTAGAACTATGAATGCGGACCACAGTTAAATTCTATCTGTTCATATTGTTTTTGTCTTTGGAGATTGAAAATTCAAGAATGAGCCTGTTGTATTTGGACGTTATGGGAATGGAAACAGAAACAACATATGTGAAATCCTGAAGGTTGAATAAAAGCTAACAAACAATGAATATCATAATGTCAAACATTTATAGTTCCACTTTGTACATTAGTTGTGTGATCGAGTTAAAAGATACTGCCAGGATGGTCTATCATTGATATAAACAAATTTCCCTCTGATAATACTTTCGTGGACAAAACTTAAGAATGTGGAAAGTCTTTAATATATTCTGTGTTTTTGAAAGAGACAGAGAAAATTTGTTTACACTTGGTTATCTCGTGTGTCTTCAATAAAGGTCACTGTAATATCTTTCAGAGTTATTGTCCCGATATGCATGTTAAAAGGTACAACTTTCTTAAGTTTGTCCATGAGTGTATATTGGTTATCTCGTGTGTCTTCAATAAAGGTCACTGTAATATCTTTCAGAGTTATTGTCTCAATCCCCATATACATGGTAAAATTTACGACTTCCTTAAGTGTTGTCCATGAGTGCATATTGGTTATTTCGTGTGTCTTCAATACAGGTCACTGTAATATCTTTCAGAGTTATTGTCTCAATTCTGATATACATGGTAAAAGGTATAATATCCTTAAGTTTTGTCCATGAGTCTATATTGGTTATCTTGTGTGTCTTCAATAAAGGTCACTGTAATATCTTCCAGCGTTATTGTCCTGATATACATGCTAAAAGGTACAACTTCCTTAAGTTTTGTCCATGAGTGTATATTGGTTATCTCGTGTGTCTTCAATAAAGGTCACAGTAATATCTTTCAGAGTTATTATCTGAATCCCGATTTACCTGCTAAAAGGTACAACTTCCTTAAGTTTTGTCTATGAGTGTATATTGGTTATCTCGTGTGTTTTCAATAAAGGTCAATATAATATCGTTCAGAGTTATTGTCACAATCCCGATATACATACTTCCTTAAGTTTTGTCTAAAATTGTAATGAAGTAATTGTTGAAAGTTTCCTTGCGAACGATTTATAAATTGATTCACATCAAAACGAAAATATCAGCTGATGCGGACCTCTCTGGAACAGGGGGCTAGCGAACCCCAGCAGGGTAGAACCGTACGGACCTCTCTGGAACAGGGGGCTAGCGAACCCCAGCAGGGAAGAACCGCCACGGACCTCTCTGGGACAGAGGGCTAGCGAACCCCAGCAGGGAAGAACCTCCACGGACCTCTCTGGGACAGGGGGCTAGCGAACCCCAGCAGGGAAGAACCTCCACGGACCTCTCTGGGGCAGGGGGCTAGCGAACCCCAGCAGGGAAGAACCTCCACGGACCTCTCTGGGGCAGGGGGCTAGCGAACCCCAGCAGGGAAGAAGCTCCACAGACCTCTCTGGGACAGGGGGCTAGCGAACCCCAGCAGGGAAGAACCGCCACGGACCTCTCTGGGACATGGAGCTAGCGAACCCCAGCAAGGAAGAACCTCCACGGACCTCTCTGTGACAGGGGGCTAGCGAAGCCAGCAGGGAAGAACCTCCACGGACCTATCTGGGACAGGGGGCTAGCGAACCCCAGCAGGGAAGAACCTGAACGGACCTCTCTGGGACAGGGGGCTAGCGAACCCCAGCAGGGAAGAACCGCCACGGACCTCTCTGGGACAGAGGACTAGCAAACCCCAGCAGGGAAGAACCGCCAAGCACCTATCTGGGACAGGGGGCTAGCGAACCCCAGCAGAGAAGAACCTCCACAGATCTCTCTGGGACAGGGGGCTAGCGAACTCCAGCAGGGAAGAACCTCCACAGACCTCTCTGGGACAAGGGGCTAGCGAACCCCAGCAGGGAAGAACCGCACGGACCTCTCTGGGACAGGGGGCTAGCGAACCCCAGCAGGGAAGAACCTGAATGGACCTCTCTTAAACAGGGGGCTAGCGAACCCGGGCAGGGAAGAACCTCCACGGAACTCTCTGGGACAGGGGGCTAGTGAACCCCATCAGGGAAGAACCGCCAAGCACCTATCTGAGACAGGGGGCTAGCGAACCCCAGCAGGGAAGAACCTGAACGGACCTCTCTGGGACAGGGGGCTAGAGAACCCCAGCAGGGAAGAACCTCCACGGAACTCTCTGGGACAGGGGGCTAGTGAACCCCATCAGGGAAGAACCGCCAAGCACCTATCTGAGACAGGGGGCTAGCGAACCCCAGCAGAGAAGAAATCTACAGACCTCTCTGGGACAGGGGGCTAGCGAACCCCAGTGGGGAAGAACCTCAACAGACCTCTCTGGGACAGGGGGCTAGCGAACCCCAGCAGGGAAGAACCGCACGGACCTCTCTGGGACAGGGGGCTAGCGAACCCCAGCAGGGAAGAACCTGAACGGACCTCTCTGGGACAGGGGGCTAGCGAACCCCAGCAGGGAAGAACCGCCAAGCACCTATCTAGGACAGGGGGCTAGCGAACCCCAGCAGGGAAGAACCGCCAAGCACCTATCTAGGACAGGGGGCTAGAGAACCCAGGCAGGGAAGAACCGCCAAGCACCTATCTAGGACAGGGGGCTAGTGAACCCCAGCAGGGAAGAACCGCCACCGACCTCTCTGGGACAGGGGGCTAGTGAACCCCAGCAGGGAAGAACCGCCACCGACCTCTCTGGGACAGGGGGCTAGTGAACCCCAGCAGGGAAGAACCGCCACCGACCTCTCTGGGACAGGGGGCTAGGGAACCCCAGCAGGGAAGAACCGCCACCGACCTCTCTGGGACAGGGGGCTAGCGAACCCCAGCAGGGAAGAACCGCCACCGACCTCTCTGGGACAGGGGGCTAGTGAACCCCAGCAGGGAAGAACCGCCACCGACCTCTCTGGGGCAGGGGGCTAGCGAACCCCAGCAGGGAAGAACCGCCACCGACCTCTCTGGGACAGGGGGCTAGCGAACCCCAGCAGGGAAGAACCGCCACCGACCTCTCTGGGACAGGGGGCTAGCGAACCCCAGCAGGGAAGAACCGCCACCGACCTCTCTGGGACAGGGGGCTAGCGAACCCCAGCAGGGAAGAACCGCCACCGACCTCTCTGGGACAGGGGGCTAGCGAACCCCAGCAGGGAAAAACCTCCACGGACCTCTCTGGGACAGGGGGCTAGCGAACCCCAGCAGGGAAGAACCTCCACGGACCTCTCTGGGACAGGGGGCTAGCGAACCCCAGCAGGGAAGAACCTCCACGGACCTTTCTGGGACAGGGGGCTAGCGAACCCCAGCAGGGAAGAACCGCCACCGACCTCTCTGGGACAGGGGGCTAGCGAACCCCAGCAGGGAAGAACCGCCACCGACCTCTCTGGGACAGGGGGCTAGCGAACCCCAGCAGGGAAGAACCGCCACCGACCTCTCTGGGACAGGGGGCTAGCGAACCCCAGCAGGGAAGAACCGCCACCGACCTCTCTGGGACAGGGGGCTAGCGAACCCCAGCAGGGAAGAACCGCCACCGACCTCTCTGGGACAGGGGGCTAGCGAACCCCAGCAGGGAAGAACCTCCACGGACCTCTCTGGGACAGGGGGCTAGCGAACCCCAGCAGGGAAGAACCTCCACGGACCTTTCTGGGACAGGGGGCTAGCGAACCCCAGCAGGGAAGAACCGCCACAGACCTCTCTGGGACAGGGGGCTAGCGAACCCCAGCAGGGAAGAACCGCCACCGACCTCTCTGGGACAGGGGGCTAGTGAACCCCAGCAGGGAAGAACCGCCACCGACCTCTCTGGGACAGGGGGCTAGCGAACCCCAGCAGGGAAGAACCGCCACCGATCTCTCTGGGACAGGGGGCTAGCGAACCCCAGCAGGGAAGAACCGCCACCGACCTCTCTGGGACAGGGGGCTAGCGAACCCCAGCAGGAAAGAACCGCCACCGACCTCTCTGGGACAGGGGGCTAGCGAACCCCAGCAGGAAAGAACCGCCACCGACCTCTCTGGGACAGGGGGCTAGCGAACCCCAGCAGGGAAGAACCGCCACCGACCTCTCTGGGACAGGGGGCTAGTGAACCCCAGCAGGGAAGAACCGCCACCGACCTCTCTGGGACAGGGGGCTAGCGAACCCCAGCAGGGAAGAACCGCGGAATATATTGGAATGAATAAAAGATTTCAGAACGATATATACTTGCATATATATATATACGACCGGCGTTATCAAAGACCTTTCACTTCATTAAATAGTTGTCCACGAGTGTATATATATTTACACATTTACCTAGTTCAAATTTTCTTTCACATCTTTGGCAGGTTCGAGACGTTCTGTTTAAAACAACAACAAAAACTTTATATGCCATGAGCAGCTAGCTTTTATAAAAAGTGTTATAATTGGCTATAAGTTGTATTTCAGGGTCTCCGTGGTGAAGGATATGTTAGCCTGAAATCTCGAGAAATTAGAGAAATAAGAAACTTTTGATTCCTCAGTGATTTTGTCAAAATGTAAAATCAGGGAATAATCTTTATTACAAATTTTTAAAACAAAGCAATGACACCCCATCTATATATAACAAATGAAAACACCAAAACGTGAATGTTTCCTTTCACAAATAAATCAAACTCTACTGTCCTTATTGCGATGAAAAAACACTGATGAGCCAAGCCTTCCAAATATATTTTTTCCATCGCAGTAAGGACAGTAGAAGTTTGATTTATTTGTGAAAAGGAACATTCTCCTCTTTGAGTTTTCATTTGCTATATATAGATGGCGTGTTGTTGCTTTGTATTAATTTATACCTAACTAGTCCTTATTGTTTGTGTAAGAGCATTGCTCGATGCAAATATTTAAATGTAATCTACTGTCCTGAGAGCTTATGTCCATAGTTTACTTAAATACCATTTCTAAGATTCCACCTTTCGGTGTAACATATAAAAGCAGAATGATCCAATACAGTATTAGAGCTCTAAGAGAAGCGGTCTGGTAGATTAAATTGGCGAAACCGCTGGGAGTGTTCACCATTGATGAGTCTACGCCCTCACAATATAATTTTTCCATCGCAGTAAGGACAGTAGAAGTTTGATTTATTTGTGAAAAGGAACATTCTCCTCTTTGAGTTTTCATTTGCTATATATAGATGGCGTGTTGTTGCTTTGTATTAATTTATACCTAACTAGTCCTTATTGTTTGTGTAAGAGCATTGCTCGATGCAAATATTTAAATGTAATCTACTGTCCTGAGAGCTTATGTCCATAGTTTACTTAAATACCATTTCTAAGATTCCACCTTTCGGTGTAACATATAAAAGCAGAATGATCCAATACAGTATTAGAGCTCTAAGAAGCGGTCTGGTAGATTAAATTGGCGAAACCGCTGGGTATGTTCACCATTGATGAGTCTACGCCCTCACAATATAATTTTTCTATCGCAGTAAGGACAGTAGAAGTTTGATTTATTTGTGAAAAGAAACATTCGCGTCTAAATGTCTTAATTTGTGTGTGTATTATATTTTATTGTATAAAAAGAGATAAAACATTTTGAAAAGAAATAAAATGGGAACACGTTTAGTTTAGTCGCCGATCGTCTTTGTGTGGCGAACCCTCCCAGCGGTTTCGCCAGTTTAATCTACCATACCGCTATTATATTGCATTTTTCGATCTTCCTTTTATAGTGATACTGATGTTAGACTCTTGGAATGGGTATTTTAGATGAACTATGGACATAAGTTTTGAGGACAGTAGAATTACATATAATTATAAATATATAATATGCTTCGAGCAATCGCTCTTCCGTTAATATCAAATTGTGTCTTTTATTATAGCAATTATATTAAGATGCATTAGCGCGCCATCTATTGTCAAAATTCGAATCTATTATAGACGCGTATGATTCTTATTAAAAATATGTTTTTAATTGCAGTAAAGGCAGTATAAATAGTTTTATTTTTAAAAAAGAATCATACACGTCTATAATAGTTTCGAATTTTGATAACAGATGGCGCGTTAATGTATCATACTATGTGAGAGTATGGGTTTAATAAGTAAAGATTGAATACTAAGGAAAAATAGAATATTTAGTTCAAGGAAACATACAACTAGGGATCTAATCAGAATTCTGTCATAGTATGCATGTAGTACTCCAGTTGTGAACGTGACCCGAGTCAGTGACAAGTTCCAAGAAGTACCAGAATGTCTCCCACTGAATACTAAGGAAAAATAGAAGATTTAATTCAATGAAACATACAACTAGGGATCTAATCAGAATTCTGTTATAGTATGCATGTAGTACTCCAGTTGTGAACGTGACCCGAGTCAGTGACAAGTTCCAAGAAGTACCAGAATGTCTCCCACTGCATACTAAGGAAAAATATAAGATTCAGTTCAAGTAAACATATAACTAGGGAACTAATCAGCATTCTGTCATAGTATGCATGTAGTACTCCAGTCGTGAACGTGACCCGAGTCAGTGACAAGTTCTAAGAAGTACCAGAATGTTTTCCACTGCATACTAAGGAAAAATAGAAGATTTAGTTCAAGGAAACATACAACTAGGGAACTAATCAGCATTCTGTCATAGTATGCCTGTAGTACTCCAGTCGTGAACGTGACCCGAGTCAGTGACAAGTTCCAAGAAGAACCAGAATGACTCCCACTTTCCAGTATATGTTCCAACGTGGCATAACCAGCTACGAGATGGCCGTATTGATGTGACGTAAAAGTATCTATAAATAGGAGATGTTTTTTTTTGCACATGTCATTTTTTCAATCGACTTATTCTCTTTTCATAGTTATTCTTGTCAATTCTTTACCTTTATGAATATTTATATCTGAATGCAATTATCAGAACATAATATCGAAAGATTAAATTTAGAGAGAATATGGTTTTACGAGCTTACTAACCTAAGTGTATGATTTCTGAAATCTTATTCAGAAGCTAACAAACTTTTACATCATATTTGATGCGTCTTCTCTATATATTCAAAATATTCTCAAATATTATATATTTATTTTTAAATAGATTATTTACTATAGTATTATTCCTTTTGTTACATTGGAATTGTATATAACTGTGTTCAGTATGGTTATAAAATCTTTTCGCGTTTTTTCAGTGATACGCTAACTTATGTACGGTGTGGCTACTGGACATGTGTCGGACCTGGAGGATGTTGTTGGGTTCTGTGCTGCCTGGAGTATAGGAGCTCCATCTATGCTTCTCTCCTGTGGTTGATTTGTATAAGACCGGTGGTCTTAATGAAGCTGTATGTGTATGAATATAACTTATATAATGTACATGTGTCGGACCTGGAGGAAGTTATTGGGTTCTGTGCTACCTGGAGTATAGGAGCTCTATCTATGCTTTTTTTTCCCTGAAGTTTGCGCCAATCTTAATAATATAATGATAGAATTTGTATAAAATGTATTTTAAATATAATATTAAATGTATTTTTAGAGAATGAATATTTTATATATCTGAATTTAAGTCAGAAATATTATGTCGAGAGTTAACCTTTGCACCTACATTTGTATATAATCTAGAGAATGTATTTTATCTATATGTAAACCTACTAGTTGTCAATACTGATGTACAGGATGTTGTTCTCCGCATTTCCCCGGCTACATACCAAATTATGAAGAAATTACAACGTATATATACAGACATACAGGTTACATATATGAAGGATAAGGTGCTTGTACGTCAATGTCAAAACTGTTTTAGTTATGGTCATAATAAAAATTCATGTAACATCATAAAATGTAAAAATTGCGGAGACAATGACCAACATGTTAACTGTCAATCCTTGCCCAAGTGCATAAATTGCTCTACACATCCTAAATATAGGAATAGCAATAATCATCGTTCTAATGACAAATTATGTCCTGTGTTCCTTCAACAAATGAAATATGAGATACAAAGAACATGTTATGCAGATTTAGATCATGATATTGTTACTTTGGATTAGAATAGACTTATTCTTGTTTTTTTTTTTTTGTCAATGTTCAAATTAAAAATTCTACAACAAAACACGCGGAAAAGCAATTTGGTTAATAATGAAATAAGGGAATTTATTTCTAAAGAAAAATATGATATGATTATAGTTCAAGAACCATATAGTATAAATAATGAAGTAATCTTTAATATGCGTTCAAAAATATATTATGCAAATATACCGGGAGTTCCAATATATACCGCAACAATCGTTACAAACCCTTTCTTATCATGTAAATTAATTAAAGAGTTTTCAAATTCATTTGCAACCACTATATCAGTACAAACTACTAAACGGCAAATTATTCTTTCAAATATTTATATACACCCTAATAAAATGGATACTTGTCATGTTCAATTCCTTGATAAATTAATTAAAAATTTTAACACAAATCCATTGATTTTAGCTGGAGATTTTAATGCTCGAAGTCAGATGTGGTTTGATAATATTATTAATCAAAACGGTAGAAGACTTCAACCTATAATTGATTTTCACAATATGCTCATACATAACAATCGAAACAAAATATGTCGAGGATTAAGTATAATAGACCTTACTATTACTAATAGTCATGCTCATGTATTTGTTAATGGATGGAAAACGTTAAATCTTTCGCAAATCACAGACCATCACGCAATCTCATTCGACATTAGTCTGGAAACAGAAAGTTTATTACATGAAAATAATTCTACATGGTATTTTCAAGAAAAAAGAGCCAATTGGCAAAAATATGAGCAGGCAATCAATGTGTCTAGGATAAATGAGGCAATGATGAAATTAGGTAAAATAGTAAATATAAACGATATAAACTGTGTAGTTTCTCTCATAACTGACATATTAATTGAAGCTGCATATGCATCTCTACGATTAAAACCAAAATATTTAAATAATAATCCATTTAATTGGTGGACGGATGAACTGGAACTTTTAAAAATCATTTTAAATATGTTCGAAATCTATATTATCGGGGTAAACGGTCTAATAGACAGCTAGTTGATGAAAAAATGTATAAAGAAATACGAAATAAGTATATGAATATTATTGAAAAAACAAGAAATGTAAGCTGGAGGGTATTCCTGGAGGAAGTTGAAAATACATCTCCTTTTGGTAATACTTACAAAACTTTTAAACAAAAAATTTCTCCTAGGTCTTTTGATTTACCAATTCTAGATGTATCTCAAGATGTGCTCGAATCAGAAATGAAAAATCTTTTATCTTCTCTATTTCCGAATGACTGTCAATCTTCTGACACAAACTATCATAAATTAATCAGAGACAAGAGTTATACTTTTTCTAATGATAAAATCATTTATTTTGATAATATTCAAATCTGTTCAATAATTAAAAAACTTAAAAATGGCAAGGCTCCAGGAATAGATCATATAAGCAATCAGATGATCAAAACGGCAGTTCATCATATATCTCCTGTGTTAACAAAATTGTTCAATGCTTGTATGGGACTTAATTATTATCCGGAGGCCTGGAGAAAGTCAGCAGTAATGATTATAAAAAAACCTAATAAAGAAAATTATAAAGATCCGAAAGCCTACCGCCCTATAAGCTTGTCTTCTAATTTAGGTAAAATTTTTGAAAGTCTAATTCATATTGAACTTTTAAATCATATTAATAGTAATAATGTTATGCATCCTGCTCAACATGGATTTACACAAGAAAAATCAACAATCTCTGCTTTACAAGAAATAACTAAATTAAGTCTTCTGAAAAGAGAAACAGAAAATACGGCAATAGTAACAGTGGACATCAGCGGAGCTTTCGACAACGCATGGCATCCGGCAATTCTCCAACAATTGGACAAGGCAAATTTTCCAGCGGTACTTATAAAAATAATTAATTCTTACTTTGAAGACCGGAGTGTAGAGTTTAAATATACTAATGTAAAGTGTATAAAAAAGATAAATAAGGGATGTCCCCAGGGTGGTATTATTTCTCCTATTCTTTGGAATATATTACTTAATGATTTCAACTTATCTTTTAACGAAAGTTTTGCTAGAGTAATTGCTTTCGCGGACGATGTGACATTTGTGGTATGGAGTTCAAACATCTATGATCTTCAGTTTAATTACCAAATGTTTAATAAAAATCAAAGCATGGTGTGAAAAGGTAAAACTTTCACTAAGTCCAAACAAAACATGTATACTCTATCTACATAACTATGAAAAATTGCCCATTAATTTTGATGGAAAAATAATTCAACCATCAGAAACTGTTAAAATTTTGGGAGTTATTTTTAAAAATCGTAGACAAAGGAATAAGATTAATTTTGGAACACATGTTGACAATATAATTATGAAAGCTACGAAACTTAAGAATATATTATTCTCATTATGTGCACGTACTTGGGGCATTGATACTCGACGTAGATTGATCTTATATAAAGCTATGTTACGCTCTACAATAAGCTATGCATCAAATATTTGGTTTCCTTTTATCACTGCAGCAAAAAGATCCAAGTTGAATTCTATACAATATCAAATTCTTATTAGATGCATTCATGCTTATAGGACTTCATCTTCTTACATCACACATATACTAGCGAAAACCCCTTTACTGTCCGATTATCTTGAATTATTACAAACAAAGTATAATATGACAAATTCTCTCACAGATCGAACACTCAAAAAACCCCTTCAAAAAGAATTAAACAAACTATATCTGGATCTAAAATTTAAGTTTTATCTTTCTCAATCTAATGAACTGTTCAAGAAATTCTTTCCAATTGCTGTCCCAAATTTCATTTCTTCTGATAAATTCACTACTTTATTCTTAACTGGCAAAGGACCCTTCTTAAGTTTCTTATTCAAACTGAATGCTATCAATGATCCAACATGTGAATGCCGCTTAGATGTTGAATCACCAGAGCATCTTCTTTTATCTTGCCCTCTGACTAATCAAATTGTATGTAGATACTTTGAAACATTACCAAATTCTCTTTGTGTATATACTCTATCTTATGAGAACTTTGTTAAGTTTAGAACTATTTGTACAATAATTTACAAAACAATACTAATCCATCGTGTAAATAATTAATCATATATATATATATATATATAATACTAGCACAGCACAATAGTCCTTTGGACTTCGTGCTTTTGTAACAATAAATAAAATAAAATAAATCTATGCTTCTCTCCTGTGGTTGATTTGTATAAGACCGGTGGTCTTAATGAAGCTGTATGTGTATGAATATAACTTATATAATGTACATGTGTCGGACCTGGAGGAAGTTATTGGGTTCTGTGCTACCTGGAGTATAGGAGCCACTGGTCAACAAGATTTTTGCACAAGAGAACCTGATTATGTTTCTAGTGTAACTTTTCATGCTGAACTCAAAATTCTAATCAGAAATTTCCCATCACCTATGGTTTTTGCGTGACGGTCTTTTTTTAGTATTGAGATAAATACACTAAAAATTGCAAACAATGTCACGTAACTGGTTTATCAAAAAATATTTTTCTTTGTCCACAAAGAAATAGCATCTTATCTACATGTCCTGAATCCAAATATACCATTAGTTTTTTTCTATTACACAATATTTCTGAGATACACCTACTTGAATTTGGAAATATTGTTAATATATAGGCATATATGAACGAAACATATTTATTATTGAAAAGCAGTGAGAGTGGATTTTCTTCTATACTTTGCTTGTGGTAGATCCCTCTTGAGTGCCCAGCAGTCGTCGGCAAGCATAGCGGGACTCCATTTACCTTGGTACCGCTTCTCCATGCTTGATATAGCTTGATGAAACCTCTCACCATGCTCATCGCTAACTGCGCCAAGATTGTCTGGAAAGAAATCTAGATGTGAATGCAGGAAATGGATCTTGAGGGACATGTTACATCCCAGTGCCTTGTAGGAAAGCAACAGATCATTAACTATGTCTCGGTAATTTTCAACCTTGACACTTCCAAAGAAGTTTTTGCAAACGTTTCTGAAGGAATTCCATGCTGCTGCTTCAACTTCATTCATCCTATTTTGAAAATTTCCATCCTGCTGAAATTCTCGAATCTGAGGTCCAACGAAAATGCCTTCCTTAATCTTCGCTTCACTTATACTAGAAATTTTTTGTTTTAGGTAGGCAAATCCACTGGCATTTCGATCCATTGCCTTGACAAAGTTCTTCATTAATCCCAGTTTAATATGTAATGGTGGTAAGTAAATATTTTCTGAATCGATCAGGGGTAGATTTGCAATATTTTTTATATCCTGGAGTAAAGATTTTACGGTTTGGCCAGATTTTTTTAATGTAATGCCTTTCCCTATCTCTGCTATCCCACTCACACAGAAAAGAACAAAATTTTGTATATCCAAGCTGTAATCCACGCAAGAGAGCAACGACTTTCAAATCGCTGCATATTTTCGAACCGTATCTTTCATATTCTATCTTTTTCAAAAGCGGTTTCATGTTTTTGTAAGTCTCTTTCATGTTGGATGCATGTATTTATCCCAATACTAAAAAAAGATCGTCAGGCAAAAACCATGGGTGATGGGAAATTTCTGATAAGATTTTTGAGTTCAGCATGAAAAGTTACACTAGAAACACCATCAGGTTCTCTTGTGCAAAAAAAAAAAAGTTTTTTTGTAGACCTGTGAGCTCTATCTATGCTTCCTTCCTATGGTTAATCTTGTAAAGGACCTGTGGTCTTAATAAAGCTGTATGTGTGTGAATATAGCACACTAGCCGAATGACCCGGGCAACGCCCGGGTTTTACCCGATTAAATGTTTTTATTCAAATACTTTTCGTTACAATTATAAATTGGCACCGTGGATGTCACTTTTGTGAAACGTCCCGCTCCAAACTTTGTGTCTGAGAAGCGATATTTTTATAGAAAGATGATCTGGATTTTGTTTTCTGCTCGAATGAATGTTTTTCTGTTAGAATTTTGTTCCTGCGTACAAAATAATGAACTGGTTTCACCCGTGGTCTCTGCTTTTTGAAATTTTCCCGATATAATTTTGTATCTGATAATTAAACATGATACAGCAATATCGTAATCATCATTTTCTGACTAAAATATATAGTTTTAATGATTGATTTATATATTTTTAAAAATAGCCTATCGTCTTCCCCGTATTTTCTTACATATGTATGGAAATATTGGTTTGAATTAGTGAACTACTGCGAATTTGTATAACGGACATACAAACAAACACACAAACATTCATTTTTATATATATAGAAGATATAATGGACATGTGTCGGACCTGGAGGCTGTTGTTGGGTTCTGTGCTGACTGAGGTATAGGAGCTCTATCTATATTTCCTTTCTATGGTGAATCTGTATAAGACCGGTGGTCTTAATAAAGCTGTATGTGTGTGTATATAACATTTATAATGGACATGTGTCGGACCTGGAGGCTGTTGTTGGGTTCTGTGCTGACTGGAGTATAGGAGCTCGATCTATGCTTCCTTCCTATTGTGAATCTGTATAAGACCGGTGGTCTTAATAAAGCTGTATGTGTGTGAATATAACATTTATAATGGACATGTGTCGGACCTGGAGGCTGTTGTTGGTTTCTGTGCTGCCTGGAGTATAGGAGCTCTATCAAATTACAAAACTATTTTAGACGCGTAATATTCTTTTTAAAATAAAACAATTTCTACTGCCCTTACTGCAATGGAAAAATTAAAGGGAGGGCCTGGCTCATCAGTGGTGAACCCTCCCAGCGGTTTCGCCAGTTTAATCTACCATACCGCTGTTATATTGCATTTTTGGAACTTCCTTTTATAGTGATACTGATGCTTGACTCTTCGAATGGGTATTTTAAATGAACTATGGACATAAAGTTTTAAGACAGCAGAATTACATATAATTATAAATATATAATATGCTTCGAGCAATCGCTCTTCCGCAAATATCGATTTGTGTCATTTATTAATTTGTTTTCTGCTCGAATGAATGTTTTTCTGTTAGAATTTTGTTCCTGCGTACAAAATAATGAACTGGTTTCACCCGTGGTCTCTGCTTTTCGAAATTTTCCCGATATAATTTTGTATCTGATAATTAAACATGAGCTTTGTAATTTGATAACAGATGGCGCGCTAGTGCATCGTAATATAGGAGCTCTATCTATGCTTCTTTCCTGTGGTGAAACTGTATACGACCGGTGGAGTTAATAAAGCTGTATGTGTGTGAATATAACATATATAATGTACATGTGTCGGACCTGGAGGCTGTTGTTGAGTTCTGTGCTGCCTGGAGTATAGGAGCTCTATCTATGCTTCCTTCCTATTGTGAATCTGTATAAGACCGGTGGTCAATGAAGCTGTATGTGCGTGAATATTTGTATATACAGTTACGAGCGTCATGCGTCATGTCTTCATCTCTGTCACCGTTTGCTTTTTTTTTTTTTGGAATGGCGCTCTCCTATTGGTTGGCTACGATGGCGCCACCACTGCGCGAGACACTTTGTATTTAACTTTGCCCCCCCCCCCCCCCCCCCCCACTCGCTTTTTGGTTTTTGTAACTATTGTATTGGAGCGGGTCGCTCCTTAAATAAATGCATATATTAGTTAATAACTAAATGGAATCCTCTCTTTCTTTTTCCTAGTAAGAGACGCCTACGGAAGCCAACAGTACATAGACAGATAAAGCACATAGGCTATAGTTATTAACTAATATATGCATTTATTTAAGGCGCCAATTTATAATTGTCACAAATAGTATTTGAATAAAAACATTCAATCGCGTAAAACACGGGCGTTGCCCGGGTCATTCGGCTAGTAACATATATAAAGGTCATGTGTCGGACCTGGAGGCTGTTGTTGGGTTCTGTGCTGCCTGGAGTATAGGAGCTCTATCTACGCTTCCTTCCTGTGGTGAATCTGTATAAGACCCTGGAGGCTGTTGTTGGGTTCTGTGCTGCCTGGAGTATAGAAGCTCTATATACGCTTCCTTCCTGTGGTGAATCTGTATAAGACCCTGGAGGCTGTTGTTGGGTTCTGTGCTGCCTGGAGTATAGAAGCTCTATCTATGCTTCCTTCCTGTGGTGAATCTGTATAAGACCGGTGGAGTTAATAAAGCTGTATGTGTGTGAATATAACATATATAATGTACATGTGTCGGACCTGGAGGCTGTTGTTGGGTTCTGTGCTGCCTGGAGTAAAGGAGCTCTATCTTTGCTTCCTTCCTGTGGTCTTAATAAAGCTGTATGTGTGTGAATTCCATTATCTCAATATTGATTGTGATTGGCTTTGGCTTTTTTACCTTCTTTTGCGGATAATCTGTGGTATATCCATGTATAATACTTTTCCTCAAATTTACCCAGACTAATCTATCAACTTGATTGTCTTTATATAATTTATCTTGTATATAAATATCTTATTACCATTATGGTACTATTACTGTTATTCCTGTATGTATCCTACATTTCTGTACTTTGAGAATCTGTATAAGACTGAAAGGTCTTAATAAAGATTGTTGTTGTTGTTTTATGAAAGTATCTGTGTGGATTATGCTGGAACTGCTGAGGTATATTAATTCTTCTGTTTCTACATCTTGGAATCACAGACATTTCTCCTGGATGAGTTTGTATCTTTTTGATGTTTCTACAAAAATATTTTGTTCTCTTTTTCTGCTCCGGGAGGTGTTCGCCTCCAGCGAAGTGTCCCTGGATCTGCAGGCCTGGCTGTTCGGCGTCGGCCTCCATCCCGAGACAATGACAAGTGTAGCTACCATCTACAAGTTCCAACTTGGTCTTGAGGTGGGTAACACCAGATACTTTACAGGGGGTTAAAATAAAAATAAACTTTTTGAAATTAGCCACAAATATGTTTGAGGCATTCTCACGGGGACTTTCAAATTTAACACAATATATACAACAGATGTATTTTTTGTTAAATGTGAAAGACAAACGTAAAAACGCTTTGATACCTCGAATATATTGTCACTGAATAATTATTTTAAATATTCTGTTGTTTATCACATCATAAATATTTGCATAGGCATCACCCCTTACCCTGCTTGTAAATTACCACTTGAAAAATCCCTTCTGACACATTTTGCGAAATATATAAGTTTAATAAATTAATAAATTATTTTTAATTGAGCTTCTGGAATATTTGTCTTCTCTATCGTGATAATATTTATAACGCCTTTCAATAAAAGGTTCTTAACCTTTTCCTGATGAGAGAGATTGAAAATGAAACTGATATATTACAATGTCCATATAAGATTATATAAGGTTAAATACAGAATAAATATGAATAAATAAGATTATATAATGATAAATACATGAATAAATAAGATTATATAATAATAAATACATGAATAAATAAGATTATATAATGATAAATACATGAATAAATAGATATAAAAATAAAGAATAATTGATAAATATACATATTTATAAATTCTTTTTGGTCGCAGTGGTACAGACTATTCCACGCTGACGAGCGCCAACAGCGGGAAACGCGTTCTTGGATGACTTTTCTTGATTTATCAAGAAATTGGGTTGGTCAAATATCACGGAGCAAGTCAAATAAACGTTGGCGCTCTGCCATTTAAAAAGCACATGTGCTCGTGGTCAGGAAATGCCTTCTTTATTTTTAATATATCTATATAAATATACACAATGTCGTCATTGTCCATCGCGAGAAAGATGGACTGCTAGAGTTCACAGAGTGTTGATGTGATGGCTGGTGTTACCTACCTCAAGATAGTACTTGTAGATGGTAGCTACACTGGTCATTGTCCGCCGCGGGAAAGATGGACTGCTAGAGTTCACAGAGTGTTGATGTGATGGCTGGTGTTACCTACCTCAAGATGGTACTTGTAGATGGTAGCTACACTGGTCATTGTCCACCACGGGAAAGATGGACTGCTAGAGTTCACAGATTGTTGATGTGATGGCTGGTGTTACCTACCTCAAGATGGTACTTGTAGATGGTAGCTACACTGGTCATTGTCCACCGCGGGAAAGATGGACTGCTAGAGTTCACAGAGTGTTGATGTGATGGCTGGTGTTACCCACCTCAAGATGGTACTTGTAGATGGTAACTACACTGGTCATTGTCCACCGCGGGAAAGATGGACTGCTAGAGTTCACAGAGTGTTGATGTGATGGCTGGTGTTACCTACCTCAAGATGATACTGTGAATGGTAGCTACACTGATCAACTTCATTACCTGAGAGAGAGGACAAAATATTTTTGTCGAAACATCATAGGCCACTGGTATAGAAATCCTTCCAGACTCGTCATCTGGGAGGTGGTTTTTCCAGGTACAATGTCCAAGCACTAGCTTGGATACCGTTACTTGGCTTATGAGTTGACCAGGATAGCAGCGAAGGGCATGCCGGCTTGTGGACCTAACGGTCTGGGTGGCCATCTGTTTGTAGGGTGTCCAAACACCAAAAAAAAAATAATAATAATAATAATGACTTTTCTGGCCAAAGTGTCTCTTACTTCTAGAACGATGAATGCGGACCAGGTAAATTTTATCTGTTCATATTGTTTTTGTCTTTGGAAAATGAAAATTCCAGAATGAGCCTGTTGTATTTGGACGTTATGGGAATGGAAACAGAAACAACGCATGTGACATCCTGAAGGTTGAATAAAAGCTAACAAACAATGAATATCATAATGTTAAACATTTATAGTTCCACTTTGTACATTAGTTGTGTGATCGAGTTAAAAGATATTGCCAGGATGGTCTATCATTGATATAAACAAATGTGGAATGTCTTTAATATATTATGTATTTTGAAAGAGACAGAGAAAATTTGTTTACACTTAGTTATATCGTGTGTCTTCAATAAAGGTCACTGTAATATCTTTCAGAGTTATTGTCCCGATTTACATGCTGAAAAGTACAATTTCTTCAAGTTTTGTCCAAAAGTGTAATGAAGTAATTGTTGAAAGTTTCCCTGCGAACGATTTATAAATTGATCTAGCGAACCCCAGCAGGTAAGAACCTCCATGGACCTCTCTGGGACAGGGGGCTAGCGAACCCCAGCAGGGAAGAACCTCCATGGATTTCTCTGGGACAGGGGGCTAGCGAACCCCAGCAGGGAAAAACCGTCACGGACCTCTCTGGGACATGGGGCTAGCGAACCCCAGCAGGGAAGAACCTCCACGGACCTCTCTGGGACAGGGGGCTAGCGAACCCCAGCAGGGAAGAAGTTCCACGGACCTCTCTGGGACAGGGGGCTAGCGAACCCCAGCAGGGAAGAACCTCCACTGACCTCTCTGGGACAGAGGGCTAGCGAACCCCAGCAGGGAAGAACCTCCACTGACCTCTCTGGGACAGAGGGCTAGCGAACCCCAGCAGGGAAGAAGTTCCACGGACCTCTCTGGGACAGGGGGCTAGCGAACCCCAGCAGGGAAGAAGTTCCACGTATCTCTCTGGGACAGGGGGCTAGCGAACCCCAGCAGGGAAGAACCTTCACGGACCTCTCTGGGACAGGGGGCTAGCAAACCCTAGCAGGGAAGAACCTCCACGGACCTCTCTGGGACATGGGGCAAGCGAACCCCAGCAGGGAAGAAGTTCCACGGACCTCTCTGGGACAGGGGGCTAGCGAACCCCAGCAGGGAAGAACCTCCACGGACCTCTCTGGGACAGGGGGCTAGCAAACCCCAGCAGGGAAGAACCTCCACGGAACTCTCTGGGACAGGGGGCTAGCAAACCCCAGCAGGGAAGAACCTCCACGGAACTCTCTGGGACAGGGGGCTAGCAAACCCCAGCAGGGAAGAACCTCCACGGAACTCTCTGGGACAGGGGGCTAGCAAACCCCAGCAGGGAAGAACCTCCACGGAACTCTCTGGGACAGGGGGCTAGCAAACCCCAGCAGGGAAGAACCTCCACGGAACTCTCTGGGACAGGGGGCTAGCAAACCCCAGCAGGGAAGAACCTCCACGGAACTCTCTGGGACAGGGGGCTAGCAAACCCCAGCAGGGAAGAACCTCCACGGAACTCTCTGGGACAGGGGGCTAGCGAGCCCCATTTGTGAACAGACTGGGAAGCAAGTTATATAAAAGCTTTTAATAAATGAGAGAAGTAACTGGTTTCATGACTATTTTTTAAAGGTTAATTTTCAAGGTTATTATTTGCAAAATATTCATTTTTTCAAATAAAAACGAACAAATTACATATCTATTAAACATTACTCATTCTATATATAGTTTCATATTGGATTCGCCGCTAGGAGGCTGATCCGACCGGCTGCGTGTTGCCTTAGCTCCGGTAAATATTTGTTTTGAAAATTGTTTATATCTTAGTTATTATATATTGACCTAAAAATATTTTCTTCTTGCTTTTTGATTTCTCAAATTCGATCTTCTAAATAATACTATATATATTTATTGAAAAGTAAAATAAAGTTAACGGTGAAACAAAATGAGATTAATTGCAAAAATTGCATATTTGATGATTTTTTTATACATGGTGATTTGCATAACAAGGCCAATAGAGCTTACGGTAAAATTTGCCGATTTTAAGACTAAACTCAATAAGATGAAATATTACAGGGATAGAGATGGTGTAACTTTGAAGCACTGTTCGATGGCTTACTGGCTAAAAGTGATCACGGCCTTATTGATAATTGGATGTATAGAACTAAATCCAGGGCCGAAAAGACAGGCCACATTGACAAATATACCTTACTCAACTCCAGACCAGGCACCAATGGACGATTTAAAGCTACTGATAATTAACCTTTCGGCTGAAGTGAACAGATTGGGAGAGAAAATGGATGCAAGGTTGCTTAATATTGAACAGAAGATGGAGGTTTGGGAGCGAAGAATGACGGGAATTGAAACATCTATGGCCTCGTGCACAGATGCACTGGCGACTAACACGAGGTTAATTTCTCACAATACCCTAAAAATAAGGAATCTGGAAGAACGCGCGGAGGCTTTGGAGAGACGAGCCCGAGAAAACAACTTAATAATATATGGCATTGAATCAGCAGAGACTGACAGTCGGGAACTGCTGCTACAAAAGGTCAAGAAGTTAATGGCGGAAGATATGCAGATTACCGATGATGTGGTAATTGCCGAATGTCATCGCCTGGGCAGGGGACCAAAGGCGCCTATTCTGATCGAGGTTCCTGATCACGAGTCCAGAATAAGTCTCCTAAAGAACTCATTCAAACTTCGAATGCTCAATATTTTTATGAGCAGGGATTACAGCCCCCAGATTAGAGAGCAAAGAAAAATCTTGATAGAAAAGAGAAAGGAACTTTACAAGAAGGGTATAGGATCGAAGTTGAGGGATAATAAACTTCTCCTAAACGGCATCAACTACATGGTAGTGGAGGGACAGGTGATGAATGCCAAAGGAGAACTAATATAGCTAGAGGCACACCCGCGGATCTCTGTAAATAGATGTAAATACTCAGGTAATAAAATACATACAAATGAAGATGTACAATCTAGAAACAAATCTCAACTCACAGAAACTCCTCATACTTCACATAGCAAGACTCATACTATTAAAGAAAGTCAACTTAAGGGCACAAATCTGAAACATAATAAAATTAAGATAAAAAAAATAAAACCAATGGTTGACATAGCTAAAAACGAAAGATTCATGTATTGGAATATAAACGGCTTTTTTAGGATAAATTCTCTCTTTCCACTGTTCGAATATTTGAAACAATTTGAGATGTTCGCGCTTACAGAAACTTGGTGCCACTTCAATATCGACTTGAACCTGGCGAACTTCGGAATGTACCAATCACCTGCTGTAAAGTCATCAGATAAAGGGAGAAGCTCCGGAGGTATAATTCTCGGCATAAATAAACAACTACAGCCCCAAATTGACAATGTTGAAATCGAAACCTCTTGGATTGCAGTCACACTCAAGCCAAGTTTAGACAATGACTCACCAGCGATCTGTGTAATATTCGTATATCTACCCCCAAACGATACGCATGCTACAAAACTTGGACGACTATTTCATTTGATGGAAAATAAGATATATAACGGGTTTGAAATATTACTGGTCGGCGACCTGAATGTCCGTATTGGCAATCTGGGGGGTTACCATAATTTGATAGATACTTCAAACCTTTTTTCAACCACTCGAAATTCCTGTGACCTAACAAAATCTGCCAAAGCGGAAATATTTATTGACTTTCTTGATAAAAATCACTTAACTATAATAAATGGTAGATCCATTAATGATAAAAGTGGTAAATTTACATTCATCTCCGGAAGAGGCTCTTCTGTGTTAGATCTGGCGATTGTCTCACCTGCGGTGCTTGAACACATAGCAGATTTTGAAATTGGTTGTATGCCATATTCGGATCACTTACCAATAATTTTAAAGTTTATCGGCCCTAATAATAAAACTGAAAATTGTTACATGGAGCCTAAGGCCAAAATTAAATTTTCCTGGTCAGTAGATAAAATCCCAACATATATAGAAACTTTAAAAGAATTAACTCCCGAACATCCAACGGACTCCACAATTGATACTCAGGCTGAGGATTTTACTGGTTTAATTCAAACAGCAATGTTACGCTCGGGGACGCGGATGGAGGCAAAAACAAAAAATATAAAATCTAAGCCATGGTTCGACAAAGACTGTTATTTGGCTAAAAAGGAAATGAAACAAAATCTAAAATTATACGTAAAACATAATATCTCGGCCGATAAAATTGCATACTTGTCGAGTAAGAAGAAATATTCAGCTATCCTAAAGCTCAAAAAAAGGGAATATACTGACAAAATTCAAGTTATCCTCAGTAATGTAAAAGATCCTTCCCAATTTTGGAAGACTATTAATTCACTTAAATATAGGAATAACCTACAAGGTGAAATTTCTACTGCAGACTGGCAAGTCTTCTACCGGGAGTTACTTGGTTCAAATTTAACAAAAGTTGTACAGTTACCACTTGAGATATTGGACATTGACCCCGAATTAGATTGTGAAATATCTCTAACTGAGGTCACCAAGGAAATTTCCAAATTGGGTAAAAATAAGGCTACAGGACTCGATGAAATTCCTAACGAAGCGATTAAATATTTGTTAGAAGAACATACAATTTATCTCAGGAACTTATTTAATAAAATCTTAGGGACATCCCAAGTTCCTCAACAATGGACAAAAACGATAATCCACCCAATATTTAAAAATGGAGATCCGGACAACCCGTCAAATTACAGAGGAATATCCCTGATTTCTAACCTATCGAAATTATTTACATCTATCTTGAAGACAAGATTGAATGATTGGATGGAGAGAAGGTCAATTTTGGCAGAAAATCAGGCTGGTTTTAGAAAGGGCTACTCTTGTCAGGACCACATTTTCACGCTCGTATCATTAATTCAAATGACCCTTAGCCGTAGAAGGGGAAAGTTATATGCCTTCTTCATTGACCTAAGGAAGGCCTTTGATACCGTGCCGCACCATCTACTTTGGAAAAAATTAGCATTAAATGGTCTGAGTTGCCGATTTATTAAACTAATTAAGAACTATTATACCCAAATGACGGCAACAGTCAGATGGCGGGGTTCCTTCACGGAGGCTATCAAAATACAAGCGGGAGTATTGCAGGGGGAGCCGTTGTCACCTTATTTATTCATTCTCTTCCTAAACGATCTGGTACACCTGTTCGATGAATCAGAATTGCCAGGCATAAATCTTGAGAATTATGGAACTATACACCTTTTACTGTATGCAGACGACATAGTGATCTTAGGAGAATCGAAAATAAATTTGCAATTGAAGATTAACTTACTTAAAAAGTACTTAGAAGAGAACTGCCTAACGTTAAACCAAAATAAATCTAAAATAATGGTGTTTAGAAACGGTGGAAGAACAGCTCGTTCCGAGACATGGTTTTGGGGTCAGCAACCCCTGACAATAGTAGCTAAGTATACATATCTGGGTTACCCTCTGACTACAAAAATCTCGACCCAATATGCTTCCCAATACTTTAGAAACAAAGCACTGAATGCAATTAATGCACTTTGGAGAATCCTCACAAAGGCGCGAATAAAGTCCTTTACCTCAGTGATGAAACTTCTTGACACTATTGTTCTTCCTACTTTACTATATGCGGCACCAATGTGGGCAATCAACCAGCTGAAGACAGTCAATAATACCCAAGATACATTTCTTCGTCGTCTCTTAGACTTACCAAACTTCACACCAGGATATGTCCTCAGAAGAGAATGTGGAAGAATATCAACTGAACTTAATGCTGTAAAACTCACATTAAAGTTTTGGGTCAGGATTTTAAAAATGGAGACGAGCAGATTACCACATGCTTGCTTAAATTATCTCTGGAAAGTCACCGCGAAAAAGGAAATAGAAAACAGCTTTACTCAAAATTTAATAAAAATTCTAGACTCCAAGGGATATTCCTTTCTGAAGGGCTGCGAAGACTACTTATCCATACAGAAAGAATTGCCAGGCATAATTAGAACTACCACAGACCAACTAATTCAAAACGAGCAGATGAAAATCACTGATTCAACCCACTTCGCTCACTACAAATTTTTGAGTGAATCATTCATGACAGAGGAGTACCTACGATTAAATATCTCGCTTCCCAACAAAAGACTAGTTGCACAACATAGAGTTTTATGGCAATTTTTCAGGGAAGAAAGAAAAGACTTCTGGAAAGAAAATGGCCGGAACTGTTTACTTTGTAAGGATCTCATGGATGATAATTTGGTTCACTATTTCTTCCAATGCCCTCTCTTAACAGAAAAACGTACTGAAACTTTCCCAAGCCCTACCTCTGGTCAATTTAGATACCATAGCATATGTCAACTTCTCTCTTCAGATCTGAATGATAAATCACTGATTGATAAATACTTTAAGTTCTGTACAGAAGCTGGGCGCATGAGAAAGAATGCAGGGCAAAGGATACTGGAGGATGATCCATCTGTAAATAGGTAACAAACCTTATTTTTGTTGTAAATGTTTCCTCTTCCCTCTCCTCTTGTTGACGTGTAAATACGGCGAATCCTGTATGGGGCGGAATGCCCTAAATAAAGGCTTTTGTTGTTGTTGTTGTTGTTGTTATATAGTTTCATATTGATTGTAATTATATATTATAAGGTGTAATATCAAACTTATCATTAACCGATGAGGAAATTCCAGTATATCGAAACGTAGCAAGACTTTATAAACGTTTCTCAAATAAATACAATACGAGTATATACAATTTGAATAATATTTCTTAAACATTTATAACGGCTTGCTCCGAAAGTCTTCATTTTTATTTTAACTGACAAGGACAAGAGATTTGTGTCGATATGTCGAAAAAATAAAAAATAAAAATTCTGGGCCGAAGTGTCTTTTATATATTCTTCAAATTCTTTAACCAAGAATACCTTTCTAGTGCCGGGTAGTGAGGCATAATAAGTCAATATCATTTTACTATCAAACATGCAATATTTCAGCGGTCTGTCTGGTGGATTACATTGGCGAAACCGCTTGGAGGTTTCCCATTGATGAGCCAAGCCCTACCAATATTTTGTTGATTGTAGTACGGACATATGTTTTATTTATAAAATAAAATATTGAAATATATAATGGTAGCATTTTGCATACAAAGCTCAGAGCTGCTACCAAATAATTCAACAAGACGTGACAAGATGGTTCTTCTTTCATTGCCTTAATCTCTTTTATATTTCGCTTCTCTATGAATTAAAATACTGTAAAAAAAGTATGCCTAAAATTCGTATAACCTTCATTCATCAGCTGAAAAATTATTTTATTAAGACGAGAAATCTTAGTGCATGTATATTATGTAAATTCCAATGTTTTTTCATTCCTTTATTTTGTATATTTTTTCCCTTCGGATTTATCCTTTCAAATCTGTTAATGAGCTCAATTGTCTTAATTACAATGTTTAAATTTGATTATCTCAATATTGATTGTGGTTAGATTTTGCTTTTTTTATTTTCATTTGCGGTGAATCCTTGGTAAATATTATAATAAAACTTGTTTCCTATAAGTGTGAACATCCTCTGTTTCATATTACCATTAAGGTACTATAACTGTTATTTCTGTGCTTGGAGAATCTGTATAAGACTGAAAGGTCTTAATAAAGATTGTTGTTGATGTTGTACATTGCTGATTACTGGCACTATTACTGTTATTCCTCTATGTACCCTACATTTCTGTACTTGGAGAATCTGTATAAGACTGAAAGGTCTTAATAAAGCTTTTTGTTGTTGTACATTGCTGTTTACTGGTTCTATTACTGTTATTTCTGTTTGTATCCTACATTTCTGTGCTTGGAGAATCTATATAAGACTGAAAGGTCTTAATAAAGTTGTTGTTGTTGTTTTATGAAAGTATCTGCTGCGTTGAATATCCTGTAACTGCTGAGGTAGATTAATCCTTCTGTTTGTACATCTTGGAATAACAGACGTTTCTCCTGGATGAGTTTTTATCTTTTTTGATGTCTCTACAGAATATTTTGTTCTTTCTCTCTCACACCAGGAAAATAAATTAAAACTTTATAGAAAGAAGTCACAAATATGTTTGAAACATTCTCACGGGGTCTTTCAAATTTAACACAATGTATACAGAAATCACTCATAGTTTGTTTTAGCCTGAAATAAATTGTTGTCTCATCCCGAAGTTAGGTCTTCTCTAATTTCCCACGTGGATATATTATTATATACAGAAAACAACAGATGTATGTTTTGTTGATGATGTGGATGAACTTAAAAAAATAATTAAATATGAGTGATTGAATATTAGATAATAATTGAATATTTTTTTTAATTAATTTATTTTTCTATTGTGTTTTTTGACCAAGAAAAGGTAAATTCATTCTATCAAAAGATATGTAAATTTTGTTCGTTCAATTTTAATTTTAATTTTAGTTCTGCTTGGCTTGCATGTAAATATTCTTAAGGAAGAGAAATAAACTTTTTTTTCTTTTATAAGTGCAGACATCTTTTGTTTGATATAAATTTCTAGAAAATTATTTAAATAGCAAAATAACAATGGCGACGAGACTTTCGTTCGAACCTTATGTAATGAAAGAAGAACCTTTTGAAAATTATATTCAACGATTCAAACAGTACATTTTTGTGAATGAAATTGAAGGTAAGAAGATTGTTCCTTTTTTTATTATGTCTATTGGACCAAATACTTATGGTATTCTGAAAGAATTGATCTCACCTAGAGATGTTTGTGCATTAGAATTCGAAGAAATTGTTAGTGTTTTACTTACTCATTTTACACCTAAGCTAAATATCATTTTTGAAAGATATGAGTTCAGCCAATTGATTCAGGAACATGGCGAAAAAATAGAAGAATATGTCCTTAAATTAAAAAAACAAGCTAATAAATGTAATTTTGGCTTAAATATTGAAGAACACCTAAGGGATAAATTCATTGCAGGAGTTTCAAATCAAGTTATTTTGAAAAGATTACTGCAAGAGCCTGAGCTCACTTTTAATATGGCAGTAAATATTGCTACCACAATAGAATCGGTAGATTGTAATGTGTTGAAAATGAAGTCTTATGCTGAAACTAAAGAAATAAACAAATTACATTCTAAATGCAAGCATTGTGGAAAGATGAATCATCATTCGGACAGATGTTTTTTTAGAAATTCTTTCTGCTATTCTTGTAAACAATTGGGACATATATCGACTGTTTGTCATTCAAAATCTAAGAATGGATATTTTCAACCAAGAAAGAGAGGAGTGTCTAGTGAAGCGTCTGCCCACGGAGAATCATTTTCGGGAAAGAATGGTGAGTCCATCAATAATATAGAATATCTGACTAATAAATTTGAGAGTATTTTGTATGTCTTCGACATAAAATTCTTAGCAGAAATGGACACTGGTGCGGCTTTAACAACTATGTCAAAAGATATATTTTTAAAATATTTTGAACATGTTAAATTATTTCCGTCTAAATGTTATTTAACCGAATATCAAGGAAAGGGCATTTCCTCTATTGGAGAATGTAAAGTAAAAGTAAGATATAAAAATAAAATAGGCCATTTAAACTTAATAGTAACAAATATTGAAAATAATAAATTTCTCATAGGAAAAGACTGGATAGTATATTTTGATATGGTACAAATTAATGTCCAACAAAATAATAATTTTGATACTAATTTTATTTTTAATAAATATTATAAACTTTTCGAAGATATAGTCTTGCCAATAAAAGATATTTCCGTACACATTAATGTAAAAAATAATTTTGCACCAAAATTTTATAAATTTAGACCTGCTCCCTTTGCTATTAGAAATTTAATTGAAGAAGAACTATTATTTTTATTGAATAATGATATTATTGAAAATATAGTGGATAGCCCAATAGCTTCACCGCTAGTATGCGTCCCTAAGAAAAACGGCAAAATTAGAATTTGTGCAGACTTTAAGAGAACCTTAAATCCATTTATCGAAGATGTTAAATATCCGATACCGAACATCGATAATGTTTTACATTCTTTTTTTGGTAAAAGTATCTTTAGCAAAATTGTTCTTTCAAGCGCCTATCATCAGATACTTCTAGACGAGGAATCGCAAAAATTGACAGTTATTTCTACCCATAAAGGCCTTTTTAAATATAAAAGGCTGCCCTTCGGTATCAAGTCCGGAGCGACTATTTTCCAAAGAACTATGGACAATATTTTTTCCGGTCTTAAAAATGTAATAATATATTTAGACGATATTCTTATAGCATCGTCTGATGTAAATGAGCATATTTCAGATATTGAGACAGTCATGAATAAATTATCTGATTTTAATTTTTCAATTAATAAAGAAAAATCTTTGTTTTTTGTTGATGAAATCAATTATTTGGGACATAGAATAAATAAAAATGGAATCTATCCCCTTGAGGATAAATTGGACAGTATAAAAAAATGTCCTAAACCGGGTAACATTTCAGAATTGAAATCTTTCTTGGGCATGTTGTCATTCTACAGTAAATTCGTTAAAAATTTATCCATACATGCAAATCCTTTATTCTCTCTATTGAAAAAAAGTTATAATTGGAATTGGAAAAAAGAACATGATCAGGCTTTCGAAAAATGTAAAAATTTGATTAGTACAAAAACTTGTTTGACGCATTATTCGCAAGATTTACCTCTTTATGTTACTTGTGATGCATCAAATTATGGTATTGGAGGATATATTTCCCATATTGTAAACGGCATTGAGAAACCAATTACTTTTGTTTCAAGAACACTAAATGACACAGAAAAGAAATATTCCCAGATATAAAAAGAAGGGTTATCAATATTCTTTACCTTAAACAGGCTAAAACAATTCCTTTACGGAAGAAAATTTATTATTAATACAGATCACAAACCATTACTAGCCATTTTTGGCGATAAAAATAATTTACCAGCCTTAGTGGCAAATAGATTACATAGATGGTCACTCTCAATATCAAATTTTAATTTTGAAATTAAATATACTAAGGGAACTGAAATACCTCTTGCGGATTTTCTTTCAAGATTTCCAAATCCTGAGAAAGGGGAGAAGGAAGAGGAAATAGGAGAAATATTATTAATAGAAAATTCGATATTAGATTACGTCCGTACAAAACCCAAGAAGATCCAACTCTTAGAAAACTATATAAATTAGTCAAGTACGATAAGTATGATGTTGACTCAGAGGTAGATATAAAACCTTATAATAGAATTAAAAACGAGATAACAATAGTAAGAAATTGCCTATTTTTCGGAAATAGAATGATCATCCCCGATTCCTTAAGAGAATATGTTTTGAAAATCATCCATGAAAATCATATTGGAGTAAATAAAATGAAAACTCTGGCCAGAAGTTCTGTCTATTGGCCGGGAATGGATGAGCAAATTGAGAAACTGTCTAAAAGCTGTAGCACTTGTATGGAAAACACATCAAAGCTGCCAAAACAGGAATTTACCGAGTGGACTCCACCAAACAAAGTTTGGAAGAGAATTCATCTTGACTATTTCTATTTTGCGGGAAAAACTTTTTTGATATTGGTGGATGCGCATTCTAATTGGATAGAATGTCAAATGGTTCCAAATACATCGGCGGGATTCTGCATAGACTTTTTGAGAGAATGTTTAGCGAGATATGGTATCCCGGAGGTGGCGGTAATGGATAATGGGCCCCCGTTTAGAAGTTATGAAATAAAGACATTTTTCGAAAGAAATGGCATACATGCGATGTTTAGCCCCGCTTACCATCCGGAGAGCAACGGACTAGCGGAAGTGTCTGTAAGAGAGATAAAAAAAGCTATGAAAAGAATTATTTCGGAGGAAAGAGAATTACCCCTTGAGTTTGCTTTGATTAAGGCTTTATATGCATATAGATTGAGTCCTTTGACTAGAACGGAAAAATCCCCTGCTGGAATATTTTTAAATCGCGAGATTTGAACGAAGATTTCCATGTTGAGCAAGAAATCAGTAAGAGTGGGGAGATTGAAAAATAAAAAACAGAACAATAGCTACAAAATAAATGATAGAGTAAGATACAGATGGATGGAAAGAGGAAAACCGAAATGTATGTTTGGGATTGTAAAGAGAATAGTGGGAAGCAACAGCTGTATGATAGAAACTGATGGAATAGAAAGTACACACTAACTATATGAGGAGAAGTATGGAGAGAAAGGATGTTTCGTCATCAGAAGAAGGAATAAGCTACCCAAGGCCTCAGACGTCAAGTCCCCTGACTCCTGCTACAATAGTAGCAGAATCTACACCTGGACCACCGACTGAATCTACACCTTCCCGGAGATATCCACTACGAGAGAGGAGACCACCGGATAGATATGTACCTTAATGAGTATTGCTATCTTAAAAAAGGGGGAGTTGATGTGGATGAACTTAAAAAAATAATTAAATATGAGTGATTGAATATTAGATAATAATTGAATATTAATTAATTTATTTTTCTATTGTTTTTTGACCAAGAAAAGGTAAATTCATTCTATCAAGAGATATGTAAATTTTGTTCGTTCAATTTTAATTTTAATTTTAGTTCTGCTTGGCTTGCATGTAAATATTCTTAAGGAAGAGAAATAAACTTTTTTTCTTTTATAAGTGCAGACATCTTTTGTTTGATATAAATTTCTAGAAAATTATTTAAATAGCAAAATAACAGTTGAATTTGAAAGACGAGAGTGAAAACCCTTTAATTATCTCGAACATATTTACAACGCTTTTCAAATAATGTTTTTAATTTTTTCTTGATGAGAGAGAGGATAAAATATTTTTGTTGAAAAATCAAAAGATAAAAACTTTCTTGCCAAAGTGTCTCTTATTTCTAGAACAATGAATGCCTGCCAGGTAAACTCTATCTGTTCATATTGTCGCGTATAAGGCCTGAAAATAGCTGCAACCTCCGCCAATATATGGCGCTCTCGTTCCTATATGGAACTGGTGTGGGAATCGCCGACTGCTGTATTCTTGTTTCCTGGGGCAAATGTTTGTAAATACATGTTTATATTGACCCTAGGAGGTAACTATGTAAATACCCGTTGATTGTTATTCTAGTTATATGTAATGTGTAGTAGAAATGACAATAAAGGAAGAATGAGTGTTATAAGTCTTGTTGCCGGTTGCTGTTGTTACTCTCGCCAACACTACAGTCGCTACTCTTCTGGTAAGTCATTGTGTCTCCCCACCAGTGGTAAGGCCGAGAGATTCTGCCAGAGGAAAATTTATCATTTTTTAGAATAAAAATGCACGTATTTATATTGAAAAATGCTTTTTAAAATCAAAAAGGACCCTAACAAAGACAGTACTAAAATAAACTAATTTAATTTAAAATAAAAGTTTTCCACACACACAATGAAAAATTTGAAAATAAAACTTTATTGTTAGTTTCAAATAATTTCGGAAAATTTCACTTTACAATGAAAATGTTGTGGTTAAAGTTTAAAATATTGCTATATTTAAGTGTAAATTGTCTTAAAATTGCTTATAAAGCCTAAATATTTTTAAACTGCCTAAAATGAAGGAATTCTCGGGTGGATGGGGCACGCTTTTTTTAAACTAATAAATAATTTTCAAAAATAGTTTGAACTTAATATGAATTATAAAATAAATAAATTTGATAAAATTATATATTTTTTAATTCTCTCAAATTTATATTTGTGATATATCATATCAACTTCTTTATGGTGAGTTTATTGAGATGCGCACTGAACACCTCTAACATTTCTTTTTGCGCATCTAAATCCCGGATGTTACTCTATCCTGGCAAGGACGTTCTATATTTTATTCTACTTTAACTTATTAAAATAATTATATTATCTAAAAATAAAAATGTAAGTGATTAGTTCATTACATTCTTTATTTATAATTCCGATATCGTAATTCTAAACATTTAAAAGCCTCTATTTTATTAGATATTAAAATGTCGTATGTGTGGGTTATATACACCCACATCTTTTTTATATATAAATATTTTATTTAACATTTCATTTCGTGGTTTGGCCCCAAGTATTTTTATGTTAATATTTATACAAAAATATGCATTTACTTTTGATCCTACTGATTTTTACGAATCTTCAAAAAGCATTGTGTAGACCCATTTAAATGTCTTCATGTAAACAATCGATACGCACGACACCTGTAAATATCTTTGTGGCCATTTAACCCTTTTACAAAAATTACAGATATAATATCAAAACACCAATATTTACACGCATTTATTTTTTTATATTACCCGGTTTTTATTATAATAATGTATTAAATTCATTTAGTCCATATTTTAGAATTTGTTTTTAATCGTGAATTATCAAACATGTTTATAACATTTAAAATCATTATACATAAGGATACATCATTATACAAATTTATAATCTATATAAAATTTTAAATATATCTTTGACATACAAATAGGAAAGTGGTTATTGTTAATATTAAAGATATGTAGAAAAATATTTATTTAAAAATATATATATTGATTTTTAGTATGTGAAATTTCATTCTGCACAAAGATGTTAAAATTATGTATGAACATAGAATTTAATCATCATTGAAAGTTATATTTGGAAAAAATTCTATGAATATTAAATTTATTTTTGATATCTTCTGCTATCCGTTTTATCTCATCATATGTAAGTTATTTAGTAAATTGTTTCAGCTATTCCATATATTCTTACAGTCTTTGTTCGTATGTTTTATATTATAATAGTTGAGATTGTTTAGCTTGGGTTAGATTGGTTTGACAATCCAATTTATTCAGAATGTAACTCTAGAGAATATAAAAAAATTGTTTTTCCGGTCGCATATACCATCTGGTCAACTACCTGTTAACACACAATAATATATTAGATAATAAAAAGACATATTTTGGATTTAATAAAAGATATTTTGCCAATATCTCGGTTGGCTGAACGCCAAACCTTTATCAATCTTTTATTAAATCCAATATATGCCTTTTTACTATCTAATGATTTAAATATAGATTGCTCTATTTTCAAGACAATAATATATTAAAAATAAAAATGGCATATCCTGACCAGGAGCACATGTGCTTTATAGAAGGCAGAGCGCCATCTGGTGGAACAGAAATCAATTAAACATTGATTTATCCTGTTCCCTGATATTTGGCCAACCCAATTTCTTCATAAATCAAGAAAGGCCATCCACGAATGCGTTTCGTGCTTTTGGTGTTCGTCATGGTGGAGTAGGATGCTTCTCAGACACAAAGTTTGGAGCAGGACGTTTCACAAGAGTGACATCCACGGCGCCAATTTATAATTGTAACGAATAGTATTTGAATAAAAACATTTAATTGGGTAAAACCCGGGCATTGCCCGGGTCATTCGGCTAGTATAAAAATAAAAATGTAAATTTTCGCAACGATATTTGAAAATTCTATTATTTTCATTTTCAAATACTATTCGTTACAATTATAAATTAGCGCCGTGGATGTCACTCTTGTGTCCCGCTCCAAACTTTGTGTCTGAGAAGCGATATTTTTATAGAGAGATGATCTGGCTTTGTGTCTTCTGCTCGAATGAATGTTTTTCTGTTAGAATTTTGTTCCTGCATACTAAGAATTAACTGGCTTCACCCGTGGTCTCTGCTCTTTGGATTTTTTTCCGATATAATTTTGTATTTGATAATCAAACATGATACAGCATTATTGTCGTAATAATTTTCTGACTAAAAAAACAACTATTTTAGCTCAGAACCTGTTAATTTCAATTTTTCTTGGCTAAAAATCTTATGTCTCTTCCAGAAGTACAAACGCTGCTCATACTGTATACTTGGAGTCCTTACAGGGTACTATTAGTATGGCTAACTGAGCCCAGTGTTACTTAGTGAGCTTGTTACTGCTCCCTCTCCTCCATTTTCATCTGGGCTTGGGACCGGCAAAGGTGGAGTTGTCTGATTGGCAAAGAGGGAGAAGGGTGCCATGATGTAAGGATTTTAATGGGGCTGTCACAAGACCTATAAAGCCTTGTGTTTGTAAGGATGGTGAGCTTGCTTTTTTAGAATATTTTTTTAAATTTCTGAACACTCTTTTAATTGTCAGGTTAGATCTTCTCTCTCTCTCATGATGAAACAGCCAGTCTCTCCTTAAACCACTTTAATTGTTCCAACAATGAAAAGGCACAATCTGAATTACCCTCCATAAAAATAGCAAGGCCAGATACTTTCCTATGATGATGTGACACTTCAGTTTATAATAAGGCACAATTTAGGGATTATAGATTATAAATAAAAGGTAATAAGACACCAATTCCAAATAAATTAATAGTGTGTGACATTTGTGAATAACAGTGTTGTTACCATCTTCAGACAAAAGTGTTGAATGAGTAAATTGGAATGGAAATATCTTTATTTATAGGGCTGCTAACCAAAATAGATGATTTTTGAGCCCCAGATCACAGCATGTTTTGAATAGTTACTGTTATTAACCATTCTCTAATGGCCAATTAGTCGAGTAAAGAGATAGTTACTCTTATCAAGTGTGTAAACAAGATAACAGATAAGAAGAAGAAAGTTTTCTAAGAACCCTAAATACTCTAAGAATATAGAATAAGAACCTTTACACACTTGATAACAGTAACTATTTAAAACATGCTGTGGTAGAATTTCTCACTCAGTACTTTTGTCTGAAGATGGTAACAATGCTGTTACCGAAACCTCACACACTATTTATTTATTAGGATTTGGTCTTATTACCTTGTGTTTATAATCTACTAGCCGAATGACCCGGGCAACGCCCATGTTTTACCCGATTGAATGTTTTTATTCAAATACTATTTGTTACAATTATAAATTAGTTAATAACTATAGCCTATGTGCTTTATCTGTCTATGTACTGTTGGCTTCCGTAGGCGTCTCTTACTGGGAAAAAGAAAGAGGGGTTTCCATTTAGTTATTAACTAATATATGCATTTATTCAAGGAGCGACCCGCTCCAACACAATAGTTACAAAAACCAAAAAGCGAGTGGGGGGGGGGCAAAGGTGGCGTGATCGTAGCCAACCAAAAGGAGAGCGCCATTCCAAAAAAAAAGCAAACGGTGACAGAGATGAAGAATTATTAAGAACGCATGACGCTCGTAACTGTATATAGAATAATCCAAATTGTACCTTATCATTACATTTGGTCTTATTACCTTGTGTTTATAATCTATAATCCAAATTGTACCTTATCATTTTAATGGTGTGGGAGCATGTTTCATGATAAATGATGAAGCAGCCAAGTCTTCCTTAAACCACTTTTATTGTTGCAGCAGTGAAAAGACACAATCTGGATTTACACTCCATAAAATAGCAAGGCTAGATACTTTCTATCATCAGGGGGTTCCCAACCTCTCTCTATGTCACAATTCAGTTTGTAATAAGACACAATTTGGGGGTTATAGATTACTAGTCAAATGACCCGAGCAACGCCCGGATTTTACCAGATTAAATGTGTTTATTTAAATACTATTTGTTACAATTATAAATTGGCCCCGTGGCTCTTGTGTCCCGCTCCAAACTTTGGGTGTTTGAAAAAAAATGTAAATTTTCACAACGCGCGCAATATTTGCAAATTTTATTATCTTTTTTTATATGAAAATATTTTTAATTTGATATATACGTAAAATGATAGCAAGTGATTTCTTGCCCCAACGCCATCAATACGTTACTCAAGGTCACTCTTGTGAAACGTCCCGCTCCACCAATCCCTGTTGCCCCACGTGGTCCATCCTTCCTCAACTTTACTTCTCCAAGTTACCACAGTGAGGCGCTGGTTGCGAGTGAAATAGGAAAAAAATTGTTAGTAATTTATTAATAACTCCATGGATATTCGAGATAGAAGGCTGAAAATTTGCCTATAAGTTTTTCCAGGTTCAACTCTATATACAGTATAACCTCGTTAATTCAACACGCCCCAATTCGACATTCGGTGATAATTCGACCATGTTCTGATGTCCCGACCTCCGGCCTATCAAATAACAAACCGTAATTCGACATAGCGATAATACGACACTTCCGATAGTTCGACCATTTTAAAATTCTAATTTCGACAGTTGAATGTTTTTTACTTACAACTTTCCGCTAAAAAGCTATTACGGCGGCGATGGGCGGGCGCCGATAGCATTGCACGCGCGCACTTTTGGTTTCTGTTAGTTTAAGTTTCACTTTTCAGTGCCATTGCGCAATGTCGCGAGTGTTGGTTTTTTTTTTGTTTTTTTTTTACGCAGGGATTTAGGCTTCGTGCCCTAATTAACCATAATATTTTATTTTTTAATTTCAGCATTAAAATATTTTAGTTATTTTAAAATTTACAAATAATTTCCTTTTAAATAAATAAATCTTTATAAAATGTAGCCACAATGATTATGATAACATTTTATTTTAATATTCCATTTGTGTTATTATAAAAGATTTAAACACAAAATCAATAACACCTGCAGCAGCAGTGGATGACTTTAATACATTAAAATTTATTTATTAAGACATTTCAGAGGTAGAAAGGCATGCATGTTTTTTCAAAATGACCGTCTGGAATACATCCTGAATAGGATTTCAGTGCAAAAACAGACATCTATAAAGGAATTTTTTAAAAGATCTCTCTTCATGATAATTTTTAAATATTATTTTAAAATTTTCTTTTTATTTACCATATTTATTTCCTTTCAACTGCTATATTTTTCAATTAGAATAAAATATTATTTAATATATTATATTTAATATTTTAATGTCTGTAGAGTTAATATTTGATTATATTACTGAAAAGAAACACATTGCTGGTAAATTTATTTGTTACAATTATTTATGTTTCTAAAATATGTATTAATGCCATTTTGTCCCTGATACTAAAAGTTAATCATGAAAATAAAATAAAAACACACAATGGTTTCAATTAATATCATTAATTTATATTACAAGGCTATTTAAAAAAAATATTATTTTAGCGAGTTAGATGATTACCTAATCATCTGACTTTAATTCGACACTTCCTTTAATTCAACCGAAAGCTATGATCCCTTGGGGTGTTGAATTAAAGAGGTTCGACTGTACTGTTAAAATTTCAGTCAGATTAGTTACGTATTGTGGACGTGTATAGCCGACAAACATACATGCATACATACATACACTGACTTTTATATATATATATAGGGATAAATAAAAGGTAATAAGACCAAATAAATTAATAGTATGTGACATCTCAGTAACAGCGTTGTTACCATCATCAGACAAAAGTACTGAATGAGAAATATTACCACAGCATGTTTTAAATAGTTAGTGTTATCAAGTGTGTAAACAAGATAACAGATAAGATCCTTTGTGTATCTAATAGACTGAGTTTGCCAAAGCTGGTTTTGTGGCTTTGTCACTGACCTGAGGCTGCTAGTTTGGGTCGAAGGTCAATAGATGACGTCTAGCTTTGACGTCTATTTTGATGGGAGAGACGACCTTTGTTTTTTTAGTCTCATGATGGTCAGGATTAAGGCATCGCTGAAACACACCCTTCTTCTTCTAGCCAGAAACTGGGAAGTTGAAATTGATTTTCTTCTTTCTTATCTCCACTCAATCATATTAGGATATCAAGTTATTGGTCAAGTTTTGACCAATGATGGTGTCTGTTTGACAACCATCATGATTGGGTAAAGTAAAATGCCTTTGTCATTAAGACTGGTAGCACTACTCAGTAGCAGGCCGACTAAGCTCCAAAAGAAATGGCCGCCTCTGACATAAAGAACAGACACCATGTACAGCCTCTCCTAACATGGAGTACAAACACTGCTCATCCTGTAACCCTGGAGACCTTACAGGGTACTATCAGCATGGCAAGCTGAGCCCAGGTTTTTTAGTGAGCTTGTTACTGGTCCCCCTCCTCCTTTTTTTATCCGGGCTTGGGACCAGCAAAGGCGGAGTTGTTGAAATTGATGATTGAGGAACAACAATAGTTAGGGTGAGAGTAAAATGGTGAAATCTGTTTAACATTCGGCAAAAATGATTATTTCCTACACCTATTACAGATTGCTGGGTGCCTCTTCTTCCTTCATCTTTAAAAACCGCCTACTATTGGATGATTTAGGTAGATGAATAAGAAATGAAAGCATTAAAGCACAAATGTTTATTTTCACAAATAAATCAAACTTCTACCGTCCTTACTGCGTTGAAAAAAATATTAGGAGAGGTTAGCTTATCAGTGGTGAACCCCCCCAGCAGTTTCACCAATCTATTCTACCAGACCGCTTTTCAGAGCTCAAATACTGTAATGGATCATTCTGCTTATATATGTTACACTGAAGGGTGGAATCTTAGAAATGGTATTTAAGTAAACTATGGACATGAGCTTTTAGGACAGTAGAATTACATATAAATATTTGCATCGAGCAATGCTTCATTCTTGATATTCCTTTTGGAATTCATTTTCTTCAGCTCATAAGAATAAGAATATTTTTAGGTCCATTGAAGTCTATCAAATATTCCAACTACAAAAAAGGTAAAAAGACCAAATCCAAATAAAAAATGGTGTGTTACATTTCGGTAACAGTATTGTTACCATTTTAGTGACATTTTAGTTTTTTTTGTCAGAAGATGGTAACAACAGTGTTACCGAAACTTCATACACAATTTATTTACTATTAGGAATTTGTCTTGTTACCTTGTGTTTCTATTCCAAATATTGTGCCTTACCATAATCTATATCCAGAATAGTGTGCCTTAATAATTGAAGTGGGAAATAATGTAGAACATTTCCATATTAATTATTAATTGATTTTTTAAATAAATGATCGATGCCTTTTTGAATTTTTTTTAGCAATTTGTTTTTGATTCAATAATTTTTATTATTTTTTTTTCTAAAAGGTTCACTAGCCATACTATCTGCTAGCACTGAGATTGGAAGCAAGCAAAAAACAGTAAACCAAATATTGCTATATACCAAAGGTTTGCAAGAAATTTCACCAATACAGTAGAACCTCCCTTTAGCAGACACCCCCCTAGCAGACACCTCTCTACAAAGGACAGTTTTCATTGTCAAAATTACCATTTTTACTATTTAGCAACTCTCCAGCAAGAAGACACCTCTCCCTAAAGGACACTTTGGCTCTGTAACTAGGTGTTATCCTTTACAGGGAGGTTCTACTGATAAGGCCTACAATTTGGATTATAGATTATAAACACAAGGTAATAAGACCAAATCTAATGATAAGGTACAATTTGGATTATAGATTATAAACACAAGGTACCAAATCTAATGATAAGGTACAATTTGGATTATAGATTATAAACACAAGGTAATAAGACCAAATCTAATGATAAGGTACAATTTTGATTATAGATTATAAACACAAGGTAATAAGACCAAATCTAATGATAAGGTACAATTTGGATTATAGATTATAAACACAAGGTAATAAGACCAAATCTAATGATAAGGCACAATTTGGGTTATAGATTATAAACACAAGGTAATAAGACCAAATCTAATAAGGTACAATTTGGATTATAGATTATAAACACAAGGTAATAAGACCAAATCTAATGATAAGGTACAATTTGAATTATAGATTATAAACACAAGGTAATAAGACCAAATCTAATGATAAGGCACAATTTGGGTTATAGATTATAAACACAAGGTAATAAGACCAAATCTAATAAGGTACAATTTGGATTATAGATTATAAACACAAGGTAATAAGACCAAATCTAATGATAAGGTACAATTTGAATTATAGATTATAAACACAAGGTAATAAGACCAAATCTAATGATAAGGCACAATTTGGGTTATAGATTATAAACACAAGGTAATAAGACCAAATCCAAATAAATAAATAGTGTGTGACGTTTCAGCGTTGTTACCATCTTCAGACAAAAGTATTGAATGAGAAATTTTACCACAGCATGGTTTAAATAATTACTGTTATCAGGAGGTTCTACTGTATGTTAAAAAAGTATGAAAAAATAAAAATTGAATGGAAACCATGTAATCCCTTTTCACAATACCTAAACAAGCACAAGAACACCCAATTAACAGAAAGAGCAGGTTTGATCTATGAAGTTAAGTGTGAGAAGTGTGATCAAAGCTATGTGGGATCCAGAACTTTGAAAGAAAGGATATAATACCATAAATATGCTCTGAAGTGGGATAAAAATAAATGATCACAAATTATAAGAGAGTATGGTCCTATGGGGGTGGCCATAAGAAGAGTTCTGTACACAGCTAGCTAGCCAAAGCTTTGTTTCCACGGAAGTATGTTGATCCCATGATACCATGGAAATAAGATTTGGCACTTTGCCAAAAATGAGTCACCCCCCCCCCCCCCCCCCCCCACTCTACTTTTTTATCTGAACTCTTCCCCCGCCGCAAAGTGTTTCATTTCTTTCTTTCTTTCTTCATACATGACTCCAAGGTGAATGGAAACACAGCCTTCATTACACTGATTATGATAAAACACAATGTGGATTATAGATTTATAACTACAAGAAGGCCTAATCCATATAAAATCCATAGATAAATTCATATAAAGAAGCCTTTTTTCCATTTAAAGGAAATGTGATACAATTAATAGAAAGAATGAAAGAGGAAATATCAATGATATTTACATATGTCTTTAATTATATTTAAAAAAAAAAAAATTCGCTTCAATTCTAAGAATAATATTTTAGGTTGTCTTAGAAAACAATCTTATCTGCTATCTTGTTTACACACTTGATAACAGTAACTATTTAATTGATAAAGCTCAATTAGGATCATAGATTATAAACACAAGGTAATAAGACCAAATCTAATGATAAGGCACAATTTGGATTATAGATTATAAACACAAGGTAATAAGACCAAATCTAATGATAAAGCACAATTTGGATTATAGATTATAAACACAAGGTAATAAGACCAAATCTAATGATAAGGCACAATTTGGATTATAGATTATAAACACAAGGTAATAAGACCAAATCTAATGATAAGGCACAATTTGGATTATAGATTATAAACACAAGGTAATAAGACCAAATCTAATGATAAGGCTCAATTAGGATCATAGATTATAAACACAAGGTAATAAGACCAAATCTAATGATAAGGCACAATTTGGATTATGGATTATAAACACAAGGTAATAAGACCAAATCTAATGATAAGGCACAATTTGGATTATAGATTATAAACACAAGGTAATAAGACCAAATCTAATGATAAGGTACAATTTGGATTATAGATTATAAACACAAGGTAATAAGACCAAATCTAATGATAAGGTACAATTTGGATTATTATATATACAGTTATCAGCGTCATGCGTTCTGTCACCGTTTGCTGCGCCACCACGTGGCGCGACAGTGACCTTGAGTGACGTAATGACAGGGTAGGAACAAGAAATCACTTGCTATTATTATCATATCATTTTATGTATATATCAGATTTAAAATATATTCATACAGAAAATCTAAATAATACAATTTTCAAATATCGTTGTGAAAATTTACATTTTTATTTTTGTATTTTAAAAACACACAAAGATTGAAGCGGGACGTTTCAAAAGAGTGCCATCCATGACGCCAATTTATAATTGTAAAGAATAGTCTATATATATAAAAATGAATGTCTGTCTGTCTGTCTGTGTGTGTGTGTGTCCTCTATGGATTCAAAAACCATACATCCAATCGGCGTGAAATTTTGGGATATTATGAGGTGTATCCCCGGAAAGGTTTACGAAAAAAAATTTCTTGAATATCTTGAATATCCTTAGAGTTATTTGCAGATTTGTATATTTAACTCGCAAGCAGCGATACCATTGAGACGGAGATAGGCTTAGTTTGCTGCTCCTGATGACCTTGGGTCATTGTGTGAGTCACAGCATGATGCTACAAAAACACTCTCTCTGGGGATTTTACAGCGTCGACAACCTGTAAGATTGCCTCTCTCATATATTATACTTTAAACATCTGCTTAATTAAAGCATTTTTCATTTGAAAGAGACTGCTCTCTTAACCCCCTTTAGACAACATTAAATGATATCCCGTGTCGATGATTTTGTAATGTATAGAATTAGGAAAGACAAAATTCAGGATGACACGGCTCACAGGGAACGGTAAAAAATGTTCACTTTATCGAGGAAATACAAAATTCGGGATGACACGGCACACAGGGACCGGGAAAAAATGATCACCTTATTGAGAGATTCACGACCATGATTTTATTCAACTTATCGAGTATTTTTCAAGGGACCGGGAAAATATGTTCACTTTATAAAACGATTATTTTGTAATATAGAAAATTAGGAAATACAAAATTCAGGATGACACGGCACAAGGGACCGGGAAAAAATGATCACTTTATCGAGAGATTCAAATTTACGAGTTTCAAATCATCAAAATATATCTTTCTTTTTTTATATGTTTATAGAGAATTGTTTTAACAAATGTTCGTTATACAAACCTTTACTCGGGTAAAACCCAGGCGAAGCCGGGCACATCCGCTAGTATTTTAATAAAACATTTAATCGGGTAAAACCCGGGCGTTGCCCAGGTCATTCGGCTAGTAGATTATAAACACAAGGTAATAAGACCAAATCTAATGATAATGCACAATTTGGATTATTCTATATACAGTTACGAGCGTCATTCTTCATCTCTTAATCAGTCATCTCTGTCACCGTTTGCTTTTTTTTTTTAGAATGGCGCCCTCCTATTGGTTGGCTACGATCACGCCACCTTTGCCCCCCCCACTCGCTTTTTCGTTTTTGTAACCATTGTGTTGGAGCGGGTCGCTCCTTAAATAAATGCATATATTAGTTAATAACCAAATGGAATCCTCTCTTTCTTTTTCCCAGTAAGAGACGCCTACGGAAGCCAACAGTACATAGACAGATAAAGCACATAGGCTATAGTTATTAACTAACATATGCATTTATATAAGGCGCCAATTTATAATTGTAACAAATAGTATTTGAATCAAAACATTCAATCGGGTAAAACAGGGGCGTTGCCCGGGTCATTCGGCTAGTAGATTATAAACACAAGGTAAAAAGACCAAATCTAATGATAAGGCACAATTTGGAATATAGATTAGAAACATAAGGTAATAAGACCAAATCCAAATAAATAAATAGTGTGTGACGTTTCTGTAACAATGTTGTTACCATTTTCAGACAAAAGTATTGAATGAGAAAAAATATCACAGAATGGTTTAAATGTTACTGTTATCAAGAAAACAAGATAATTTCTCAGAAAACTATCTTCTTCTTATTTGCCATCTTGTTTACACACTTGATAACAGTAACTATTTAAGAACATGCTGTAGTATAATTTCTATCATCATATATAAATTATATTCTATATACAGTAAAACCCCACTAATACGAACCCTGGATATAACGAACCTTCCCTTATAACGAACCCACGCCGATTCCCAATTCCATTCCATTCAAAATACCATCGTTATAACGAACTTTGCGATTTTCAGAATAACGAACTACCCCTATAACGAACCTATTTTCGGTCCCAAAATAATAAAATCTATTTAAAATACTATGCTTATAACGAACTTAGAATTGTAATTTAAAAAAAAATTAAAACAACCAAATTTTGAGCATGTTTCAGCTCGCGGATCGCGATTTCAAAACAATATATTTAGCGGCATTGTTTGTTTTTATTTTTGCACTTTATTTTTGCTGTATGTTGTATAAATTTTAACACATTATACTTTTTATTAAATAGAATATATTTGCATCCATTAAATTTGAAATATAAAAATACAAATGGCTTCCAAAATGAAGAAAACAAAGGCATTTTAAAAACATAAGCGTTATTTCTTAAAAAAAAAAAGGACATTTTCAGAACTTTTCAAAGTGAAACAACACAGGCAAAATGTTAAGAGCATATTAAAATAAGAGAATATAACTTTTCTATTATAAAAGATAAAATATAAAGCTATTAAAAATTGTTACAAAGAGGAATCAACCTCAACTTTTGCCGCGATCGCGATCGTACGTTTTAGGGCTAAAAAAAAAAAAATCCAAATAAATGGTCCCGTGATGAAACAAAAACTATTTTTATGCCATTAACTATGGCGATTTTAAAGTCAGCAATGTTTTGCATGACAGGTTAAAAAAAAACAAAATCTAGACCTAGAAGAATATGTGGGAAAATGAAATGGAAGAAAAACACTAACTTTATTTGAATGGTGCAATGCTTGAAGAATGCTTTGAAGCAACAAGGTGTTAGAGCCATTTTTCCAAGTAAACAATGTATTATATAATGTGATAATGATGTTTTAAAATCATTTTATATCTTTGAATATATATTTAATAAAACTTTGCCTAGGATTTGTTTTGATTTTTAAATTAGACATAGAGGTACATGTATGTTAATGATAAGAAGAACCTATCATCTAATGATTTCTATTATTATTCAGTATTAATGTAAGGAAATTGGTCAATTAAGGGAATTAAAACAGAGTGACCACTATTAAGAGGAAGCTCTTCTTGTGTGTATGGCTGTCCTTTAATTATACGGTCTAAAAATTTTGAAAAGTAAAAAAAAAAGGCCAATCCATGGCTATAGTGAACCGTGGCTATAGTGAACCAAAAGCTCTGTCCCATTGGGGTTCACTATAGAGGGGTTTTACTGTATATGTTATATAAAAGTATTATTTAAAATGTTATATTAAGATATTATTAAAAATGTTAAGATATTGTTTTATTTAAAAATATATTTCATAGATAAAAATATTCTGCTAAATCGACCGCCAGAGGTCACGCTTCCACTATATAAACTCATTGTTGTTTTATCCCCGTTGGCCGGCTAAAACTTTTGTACATTATGTAAATAATCTTTTGTTTTCCTTATTCTACTCGCCTTAAGCCAGGCATTACTTTTATCAAATTATGTTCTTTTATATATTCCTTTATCACAATTAAAGCAATTACTGATCAAAACCATATTATTATTTTTATTTAAAGATTATTCAACCACGACTGCACCGCCATCGCTTAATTCTCAAGATAACCAAAATTAAGATAATCTCAACAATTCTAAATACAAGCAGAATATCTTTTTTTCTTTATATAAGATATATATATATATTTAAGACCAAATCCCTAAATAAATAATGGGTGACATTTTGGTAACAGCATTGTTACCATCTTCAGACAAAAGTACTGAAAACTATTTTCTTATCTTCTTATTCTTTCTTATCTCCACTCATCATTTTAGGGTATCAAGTTGTGACCCTTGATGGTGTCAGTTTTGCAACCATCATGACTGGGTGAAGTAGAATGTCTTTGTCATTAAGACTGGGAGCACTACTCAGTGGCAGGCCACTGACTTAGCTCCAAAAGAAATGGCCGCCTCTGACATAAGGAACAGACGCCATGTACAGCCGCTCCTAACATAGAGTACAAACGCTGCTCATCCTGTATCCCTGGAGTCCTTACAGGGTACTATCAGCCGGGCCAGCTGAGCCCAGGTTGTTTAGTGAGCTTGTTACTGCTCCCCCTCCTCCTTTTTCATCCTGGCTTGGGACGGCAAAGGTGGAGCATTTTCTTATCTGAATGCTGAATGCTCAGTAGTCTATTATTAAAGTTACATGCAAAGTACCTAATATAAGGTATCTAAACCCAGGCCAGAGACGTTAGAAAAGAATATTCCTGCTCTATCTAATTTTCTTATCTAATCAACACCTGTCTTTCTTTTATCTTCCCTGGCCTGGGGAATCTAACCTTTTTTTGAACAACCTTGGTGACGTGCAGCACCTTGGCTGCTTGCTACACTTTTTTTTGGGCTCGAAAATCATACACTATGGTTAGTAGCCCGTAAAACCATATTCTCTCATAATAAGCATATTGCAATTCATCCTTTTATTTTACTTTAGTTACACAATGGTTAATATCAGAAACACAATGAGAGCAAATGACCTGTAAAATATGTTGATGTTGGTAAAAATTGAAGGAAGAGGAAAGACTTGCAGTGAGCTGGCTAGAAGGAACCAAGAAATCTACCGTCACTAGATGAACTGCCAGTGATGGTCTCTAACAGATCAAATTGAAGAATATTTGTCAATATTGTCACCAAAATTCTGACACATTGTGAGAGCAAATAGTTTAGAGTTGATGTTGAAGAGAGAAAGAGACCTGCAATGAGCAGGTTGATCAAGATATCTACAAGAAGGTAGATGTCACTAACAGATCAAATTGGAGAAGAGTTGTCACCATAGTGTCACCAAAAGTGACTTGAAGGATACTGACAGACTTACATATATCATCACTCTCTTCTTCTTCTTTCTTATCTTCATCATGATTGGCTGAAGTAGAATGTATCTGCCATTAAGACTGGGAGCACTACTCAGTAGCAGGCCACTGACTTAACTCCAATATGTCTGACATGAGGAACAGACACCATGTACAGCCGCTCCTAACATGGAGTACATCCTGTATCCCCTTTGTCATTAAGACTGGGAGCACTATTCAGTAACAGGCCACTGACTTAGCTCCAATATGTCTGACATGAGGAACAGACGCCATGTACAGCTGCTCCTAACATGGGAGTACAAACACTGCTCATCCTGTATCCCTGGAGTCCTTACAGGGTACTATCAGCATGGCCAGCTGAGCCCAGGTTTTTTAGCGAGTTTGTTACTGCTCCCCCTCCTCCTTTTTTATATGGGCTTGGGACCGGTAAAGGCGGAGTTTCACCACTCTCAATTATCAGTAGTCCTTTTTTTTTAGTATTCCTATTATCTTCAGTGCCAATTATCAATATTCCCAATTATCAGTAATAGTTTTTTTTCCTTCTTATCTCCAGTTACTATTATCACTAATTCCAAATTTCACCTGGCTCTGGTAGTTCCATTTATTTCAGTAGTCCCAATTATTGGATAACTTTGCCTGGATTTATGAGATTGTTGTTGTCGTGTCCAATGAAGAGCCTCAGATGTCCCCATGCATCTCTATCGCAGCAGTTGCAATATTCTCTATTTTGGGTTGCTCTTCATTATGTCCTCTCATGGAGTATGTTTTACTATATTGGTGATGGAAACGGTTGTTTGTAGAGAGGTGTCCTCTAGCGTGAGTGTCCTCTCATGGGGGTTGTTCTACTGTATTGGTGATGAAAACTGTCCTTTATAGAGAGGTGTCATCTCATGGAGGTTGTTCTACTCTATTGGTGATGGAAACTGCCCTTTGTAGAGAGGTGTCCTCTAGCGTGAGTATCCTCTCATGGAGTATGTTCTACTGTATTGGTGATGGAAACTGTCCTTTGTAGAGAGATGTCCTCTAGTGTGATTATCCTCTCATGGAGTATGTTCTACTGTATTGGTGATGGAAACTGTCCTTTGTAGAGAGGTGTCCTCTAGCGTGAGTGACCTCACATGGAGTATGTTTTACTATATTGGTGATGGAAACGGTTGTTTGTAGAGAGGTGTCCTCTAGCGTGAGTGTCCTCTCATGGGGGTTGTTCTACTGTATTGGTGATGAGAACTGTTCTTTGTAGAGAGGTGTCCTCTAGCGCCATTGTCCTCTCATGGGGGTTGTTCTACTGTATTGGTGATGAAAACTGTCCTTTATAGAGAGGTGTCATCTCATGGAGGTTGTTCTACTCTATTGGTGATGGAAACTGCCCTTTGTAGAGAGGTGTCCTCTAGCGTGAGTATCCTCTCATGGAGTATGTTCTACTGTATTGGTGATGGAAACTGTCCTTTGTAGAGAGATGTCCTCTAGTGTGATTATCCTCTCATGGAGTATGTTCTACTGTATTGGTGATGAAAACTGTCCTTTGTAGAGAGGTGTTCTCTAGTGAGATTATCCTCTCATGGAGTATGTTCTACTGTATTGGTGATGGAAACTGTCCTTTGTAGAGAGATGTCCTCTAGTGTGATTATCCTCTCATGGAGTATGTTCTACTGTATTGGTGATGAAAACTGTCCTTTGTAGAGAGGTGTTCTCTAGTGAGATTATCCTCTCATGGAGTATGTTCTACTGTATTGGTGATGGAAACTGTCCTTTGTAGAGAGGTGTTCTCTAGTGAGATTATCCTCTCATGGAGTAAGTTCTACTGTATTGGTGATGGAAACTGTCCTTTGTAGAGAGGTGTTCTCTAGGGAGATTATCCTCTCATGGAGTAAGTTCTACTGTAGGTGGTGATGGAAACTGGCCTTTGTCGAGAGGTGTCCTCTAGCGTGAGTGTCCTCTCATGGAGTATGTTCTACTGTATTGGTGATGGAAACTGTCCTTTGTAGAGAGGTGTCCTCTAGTGTGAGTGTCCTCTCATGGAGTAAGTTCTACTGTATTGGTGATGGAAACTGTCCTTTGTAGAGAGGTGTTCTCTAGTGAGATTATCCTCTTATGGAGTAAGTTCTACTGTATTGGTGATGGAAACTGTCCTTTGTAGAGAGGTGTTCTCTAGTGAGATTATCCTCTCATGGAGTAAGTTCTACTGTATTGGTGATGGAAACTGTCCTTTGTAGAGAGGTGTTCTCTAGTGAGATTATCCTCTCATGGAGTAAGTTCTACTGTAGGTGGTGATGGAAACTGGCCTTTGTAGAGAGGTGTTCTCTAGTGAGATTATCCTCTCATGGAGTAAGTTCTACTGTATTGGTGATGGAAACTGGCCTTTGTAGAGAGGTGTTCTCTAGTGAGATTATCCTCTCATGGAGTAAGTTCTACTGTATTGGTGATGGAAACTGGCCTTTGTAGAGAGGTGTTCTCTAGTGAGATTATCCTCTCATGGAGTAAGTTCTACTGTATTGGTTATGGAAACTGGCCTTTGTAGAGAGGTATTCTCTAGTGAGATTATCCTCTCATGGAGTAAGTTCTACTGTATTGGTGATGGAAACTGTCCTTTGTAGAGAGGTGTTCTCTAGTGAGATTATCCTCTCATGGAGTAAGTTCTACTGTATTGGTGATGGAAACTGTCCTTTGTAGAAAGGGGTTCTCTATGTGAGATTGTCCTCTCATGGAGTAAGTTCTACTGTATTGGTGATGGAAACTGGCCTTTGTAGAGAGGGATTCTCTAGTGAGATTATCCTCTCATGGAGTAAGTTCTACTGTATTGGTGATGGAAACTGTCCTTTGTAGAGAGGTGTTCTCTAGTGAGATTATCCTCTCATGGAGTAAGTTCTACTGTAGGTGGTGATGGAAACTGTCCTTTGTAGAGAGGTGTTCTCTAGTGAGATTATCCTCTCATGGAGTAAGTTCTACTGTATTGGTGATGGAAACTGTCCTTTGTAGAGAGGGATTCTCTAGTGAGATTATCCTCTCATGGAGTAAGTTCTACTGTATTGGTGATGGAAACTGTCCTTTGTAGAGAGGTGTTCTCTAGTGAGATTATCCTCTCATGGAGTAAGTTCTACTGTATTGGTGATGGAAACTGTCCTTTGTAGAGAGGTGTTCTCTAGTGAGATTATCCTCTCATGGAGTAAGTTCTACTGTAGGTGGTGATGGAAACTGGCCTTTGTAGAGAGGTGTTCTCTAGTGAGATTATCCTCTCATGGAGTAAGTTCTACTGTAGGTGGTGATGGAAACTGGCCTTTGTAGAGAGGTGTTCTCTAGTGAGATTATCCTCTCATGGAGTAAGTTCTACTGTAGGTGGTGATGGAAACTGTCCTTTGTAGAAAGGGGTTCTCTATGTGAGATTGTCCTCTCATGGAGTAAGTTCTACTGTATTGGTGATGGAAACTGTCCTTTGTAGAGAGGTGTTCTCTAGTGAGATTATCCTCTCATGGAGTAAGTTCTACTGTAGGTGGTGATGGAAACTGGCCTTTGTAGAGAGGTGTTCTCTAGTGAGATTATCCTCTCATGGAGTAAGTTCTACTGTATTGGTGATGGAAACTGTCCTTTGTAGAGAGGGGTTCTCTAGTGAGATTATCCTCTCATGGAGTAAGTTCTACTGTATTGGTGATGGAAACTGGCCTTTGTAGAGAGGTATTCTCTAGTGAGATTATCCTCTTATGGAGTAAGTTCTACTGTATTGGTGATGGAAACTGTCCTTTGTAGAGAGGTGTTCTCTAGTGAGATTATCCTCTCATGGAGTAAGTTCTACTGTAGGTGGTGATGGAAACTGGCCTTTGTAGAGAGGGGTTATCTAGTGAGATTATCCTCTCATGGAGTAAGTTCTACTGTATTGGTGATGGAAACTGTCCTTTGTAGAGAGGGATTCTCTAGTGAGATTATCTTCTCATGGAGTAAGTTCTACTGTAGGTGGTGATGGAAACTGTCCTTTGTAGAGAGGGGTTATCTAGTGAGATTATCCTCTCATGGAGTAAGTTCTACTGTATAACAATTTCCGGTCACACAGGACACCATTCGGTCTGGCTATTACACAACAGTGATGGGAGATTGAAGCCAAAGAATGTAGATGTATCTGGCCATTAGGGAAATGGGAGAATTAAAAATTGATCTCCATTGTCTCTATTGCGATTTCACCGCCACTCTGTGTTGTGACGACGATCTAAATTCTATAGAGGTAGTCACTCACCTCTATTCTTGGTCGGCGGGGTTGAAGGTTCAAAATTAAGGCGTCGTTGTTTATAACACTTTTAAAATATACGACGAAAACAGAGGGAAAATTATATTTATTACAATTTAAGAAAATAAGTAAAGTATTATTTAAACATTTACACTAAAAGAATTGGAGATCAGGGCAAATTCTGGCGTTCGAAAAAGTTGTTTACAAGTTCTTCCTCTATTGTTTCCTCATTTTTGCCGCTGCATCCCCGTAGCTGCCTCCGCCGGCCTCCCATTGGCTGCTTCGGACGTCTTCTTTTCCAACATTTCTCCCACCTTTGAGTTGGCGTCTCGACGACTCAAACATGGGAAGGAAAAGTTCAGTAGATCCAATCGGTTGGGTCTCTTGATGGGCCGTCCGTAACTTGACACAACATTCGGGGTATCAATGTGATGTTGCTCTTGTTGTGAAGTCAAAGGGTCCTCTTCAGTTGTCAATCGAACTTCTTGTGTGGGAGATCGCTCCGTTAGAGGGTCTCGACATCTTATCTCGGGTGTTATCTCTAAATTGTAGAGTTTTTGAATAGGTCGTATTTTGTCACCTGATGAAGTTTTCACTTTCGCAACCCTCACAAGTCCGTCTTTTCCTGGATAGAGTTGGATTATTCTGGCTAACGGCCAGTGTAGTCTCTTTAAACTCTCTTGTCCAATGAGTACCATGTCTCCCACCTTGAGTGGTATGGTAGTCTTCAGGCGTCTCGTTTCTTGTCTCAGGAATCCAAAATATTCGATACGAAATCGTTCTCTAAGATCTTCTCGTACACGTTTGATATATTGATATTTGCGGGAGAGGGTCTGGTTATCAATCAAGTCCAGGTCTGGAACGCCAACCTCTCTGACCTCATGTAAGAACAACGAAGGTGTCAATGGAGCGAGATCCTCACTTTCTTCAGTTAGGTAGGTCAGTGGGCGTGTGTTCATCAAGCTTTCGACGTCACACATTACCGTGGAAAGTTCTTCATATCCCAAGGAGGTTTGACCGAGAATCCTAAAGAGCAATTGTTTCATCATTCCAATCAAACGCTCCCACCATCCACCCCACCAAGGAGCACCAGGCGGTATGAATTTCCAGGTGATGTTTTTCAATGTGGGATCACATTTTAATCTCGAAAAATCAATCTTCTTTAAAGCATTAGCCATACCTTTGAAATTAGTCCCATTATCCGAATACACAATCAATGGTCGGCCTCTTCGAGCAATAAATCGGCGGAAAGCTTGGAGGAAGGCTTCCATAGACAAAGATGTCACAAGTTCCAGATGAACTCCTCTATACACTGCACATGTGAAGATGACAATCCATGCTTTCTTCTTATTCTTTAAGATAAGATGTCCAGTTAGATCAACTCCTACTATTTCGAAAACTGCAGCATCTCGTACTCTGTCTTCTGGTAATGATGTTGACTCGACGGTAGCTGGTGTCGCGGTGAATCGTTTACAGCGAATGCATTGATTGATGGTCTTCTTGACGGTTTTCCTGGATCTTAGTATCCAATAGTTTTCTCTCAGAATACCGAGGAGAGTTTGTAGACCGGCGTGCCCGTGGGTTTCATGGTTCCACCTGATGAGCAAAGAAACCAAAAAGTGATCTGAGGGCAATAAAATGGGCATTCTAAAATTAGCAAAATCTTCTCTTCTGCAAATTTTAGTTTTTATTCTCAAAATCCCTGAAGAGTCTACTAGCAACTTAAAGCCTTGTAGTTTCTTATCTTCATGCCCTGAAAACGATTCTCTCTGGATAAGTCTTATCAGTATTATTTCTGACTTAGTGATTTCCTCTGTACTGAGATCTTCTGAAATTATCTTTCTTCTATCAATCTTGGCGTTGTTGAAGAATCTGTATATCCAGGCGGTGATTCGTACTATTCTCAAAAAATGGGAATAACGTCCAAATAAATTTTCATTTTCTCTTGTCGTACACAAGGTGTTCAGGATGGTCTTGCGCCTTTCAGAATAAACAATCTCCAAATCAGGGATAATGGTTGATTTGGGCCACTCTTCTTGGGATACCTTCAACCATGCAGGTCCCTCCCACCATCTTGTCTCCTTAAGTGATTCTGCTGAACATCCCCGAGATGGGAGGTCTGCCGGGTTTAATCGGCCTGGTATGTGGCGCCAAGATTCGGGGGAGCTAAGATTATGAATTTCCTTAACACGGTTCATCACAAAGGCTGCCCAGTTGTCTTCCCTTTGGATCCAACAGAGAGCATTGGTCGAATCGGTCCAATAAAATCTTGGAATTTCCTCAAATTCCAGATCTTGTATGACGTTAGCTGCCAAACGAGCTCCAATCAGACAAGCCAAAAGCTCCAATCTTGGGATGGTGAGTTTCTTCAGTGGAGCTACTCGTGTTCGAGCCTGTATCAATTGGATGTCCACTCTATCTTCCTTTTCAATGCGGAGGAAAATACAGGTTGCATAAACAAACTGACTGGCGTCGCAAAAGATGTGGAGAGTGGTTTTCTCTACATAGGAGTCCTTAAAACAAAGCCATCTAGGAATTTCTATGTTAGGCAAGTGTTTCAGTTTGCTAAACCACTTCCAAAATCTTTGTACTAAACATCCAGGTAGGACTTCGTCCCATGTCAACTTCTGTATCCAAGTTTCCTGTAATATCAGCTTGGGAATTAAAGTCACAGGACAAGCAACTCCTAATGGATCAAATATCTTGCTCGCTATTGAAAGTACTTTTCTCTTGGTGGTTGGTCCAATTAATTCAAAATCTTCCAAACCAATTGTCAGTGTGTCTCTATCAGTATTCCATGTTATTCCTAAAATGTTCACTTCCTTATTCAGTTGGTTCATAAGAGAAAAGTCTGTAACGTTACTCACCCAATCTCGGAGATTGAAACAAGCTGTAGAGAGCAGTTCAGTAGATTCTTTCACGAATTTCTCCGTTTCTTCAACATTCTGAAAACTGGATAAACAATTGTCAACATAAAAGGATGATTTCAACTGTTCAGCTGTAATTTTTAAATGTTCAGGAGCCTTATCTAAGTGGAGAGATAAGGTAGCCTTTAAAAGATACGGACTAGTGGTAATTCCAAAAACAACCCTTTTATGTCGATACGTGATCAATCTTCCGTCTTCTGTGTGCCACAGGAATCGTAAATAATCTCGGTCTTCTTCTTTTATTCCAATTTGTAAAAATGCTTTCTCAATATCGGAAGAGACACCAACTTCATATTTCCGGAATTTATTTAAAAGTCTTGGTATAATTTCTATCAAATTGGGTCCCTTATCCAGACAGTCATTCAGGGAAAGTTTACCTCTCTTCCGGGCCGACGCATTGAATACTGGCCGTATTCTAGAAGTGTGACTGTTCCTTTTATACACTGGTCGATGTGGCAGGTAGTGTACACCATCTAGTTTATCCTCTCTGGCATACTCGATTATCCCCTGTTTCATCCATTCTTCAAAGATTTGTCCATACTCATTCATGTCTCCAACTTCTTCAAGTTTTCTTCTTACAGAACTTAGTTGGTTTTCGGCTAGGTCTTTATTCGAAGGAATCCTTTCCTTGTCTTGCACCCAGGGTAGAGCTACCTCATAGCGCCCCTCGATATCTCGCGTCGTGGTGTGGGCGAAATGTTCCTCCATTTCAGCTTGTAATGACTGAGTCTTCTTCTCAACCTCCGCGTCAGAGACTCCAATTGCATCTAATTTCCACAAGTTTTCTAGATCCAAAGATAGAAGTGTGGTCACGCAAAGGGAGCTGATGTCATCTCTCACCTCCGTTGGAGGAATCTTTCCCATCACAGTCCATCCTAGTTTGGTACGGATTGCCACCAGTCCAGATGAGATCCTTCTCTGATCATCAGTTAGCAATCTCCCGGCGATGTCCGCGCCTATAAGGACTTCTATACGGTCTCTCATCAAATCAGACACGTCGAGTTCTTCACTCCCTTCTAAAAATGATCTGGGACACACCGGAGGTATGCTTCCACAGATAAGGGGTTGACCTAGTGCTTCAAACTCACAGCGATAGGAATTATTGATGTCAGATAAATGAATGGTATAGACCTCATGTTCAACTACGTCGGTACTCGATCCTCCAAACAAGGAATGCCGGAAGAACTCTCTCCTAGATTGTTCGTACTCCATTTCCATTGCTGTACTATGTAAAATATACGATCTTTGGGATCCGGTGTCTATTATAGCCCGTGCCGTCTTCTCCGTTCTGTTCCCTTTGAGGGTCACTCTCAAAGTAGGTAACAAGATGTCTGGGGAGGTTGATAAGTTGGCGAGAGTTTCATCTTGCACCGTTGGAGACTTGGAAGATCCACCTCTATCTAAAATCAGTTTTGTGCACATGACATCCAGGTGGGAAGACATGTTGCAGATCGAACAACGGACTACATTTCTGCAAAATTTACTTAAATGAGAAGGCCGAAGACATTTATAACAAACGCCTTTTTTCTTCATGAGTGATCTCTTTTCGTTTAAACTAATATTAGCTGCAAAGTCACACTTAGGGCTTCCATGGTTGTCTTTACCACAAAATACACATTCATTCGATTTGTGAACTGAATTCAAAAGTTCTGAAGCTGTCGCAATTGGTTTTTCATTGTAGAATCTTGTCTTTGGATGTTTGTTTACCAAATTAGGTTTAGAAGTTGATTCATTCCCGGTACCGATTTCGTTTCTAAAACTCTTCTCCCGTGCAGTTAATTGTCTTTCCAGAAAGGTAATCAAGTCATTAATTACATAACCTGTCGGGAGTTCTTTGTTCAATTCCAAATTAAGGTCTGCAGGTAGAAGCTTTATTATTATCGGGCACAACAGTTGTCCGTAAACATCAATGGACACGTTTAGTGACTCGAGACTTCTTATATGAACAGAAAGGTTGTCAAAAAGTTCGCGGAAGGTTCTTACATCGCTTGATGTTTTGAGTGGTCTCATTGACAACAAATTGTTCATATGTCGGCTAATCAAAATGTCTTCTCGCCCAAATCTGTCTTTAAGCAATTTTATAGCTTTCTCATAATTGTCCGCAGATAAAGCGAAACCTTCGACTGTGTTTAGTGCAGTTCCGCCGAGATGTGACTTCAGATAGTTAAATTTATCGATCGGGTTCAGTGAGTTGTTCTGATGTATAGCTGCATCAAAAGAATTCCAGAACGTCAGCCATTCACTAAAATTTCCATAAAATTTCGATATCATCAATTTCGGAAGTTTCACAGTCGTGCAGGAAGGTACATAATGTCTCATTTCATTTTCATCTATTCGTGAGTTCGAATTCGGTATATTTTCGCCATGAAAATCTGATTGGCGAATCTTTTTATTTGCCCTAAATCTCCAAGTAATATATTTCTCTCGATATTCCTCTACGCCCTGTAATTCCTTCTCTAAATCGTCAGTTTCAAGAAGCGTTTCTATTTCGTGATCCACTACTTTAAGTTCGTTAAATGATTCATTCAATTGTTCTAATAATTCTTCAAGTTCAATTCTCATTAGCGTGTCAAGTCCACTTTCAATCTTATTGCATGTTTTCGTTAAATATGATCTGTTAACAGCACGCTTCTTTTTTAAACGTAGAATTATTTCTTCCGCCATCTTGTAAACAAAGCGGCAAGTAGGGTTAGCAAGCGAGTTCCAAAATGGTCAGCTTAAAATGATTCTTTTTTTTTCAGGAATTTACCTTCGAGTCCCGGCTGGGATGCCAAAAATATTGCGATTTCACCGCCACTCTGTGTTGTGACGACGATCTAAATTCTATAGAGGTAGTCACTCACCTCTATTCTTGGTCGGCGGGGTTGAAGGTTCAAAATTAAGGCGTCGTTGTTTATAACACTTTTAAAATATACGACGAAAACAGAGGGAAAATTATATTTATTACAATTTAAGAAAATAAGTAAAGTATTATTTAAACATTTACACTAAAAGAATTGGAGATCAGGGCAAATTCTGGCGTTCGAAAAAGTTGTTTACAAGTTCTTCCTCTATTGTTTCCTCATTTTTGCCGCTGCATCCCCGTAGCTGCCTCCGCCGGCCTCCCATTGGCTGCTTCGGACGTCTTCTTTTCCAACAGTCTCTGTAGCCACCACCACCACCACAGATGGCCACTCTCACACATTGGGTAACCTTTAAACTTCCCCCCACCCTGAGATCAATTCTTGCATCTCTCTGGTGTAACCCTAGGGAATGCTCTCCAGGTAAGCATTACTAGTACTGAAAACACACAGTATACATACTGGGTTTTGGATAAGTAAAATACACTCTTGTTACTTGCTCTTGATAGCATTTCTACTAAAGTAGCTTAGTCTTCACAAAACATGACAAATTCATCTGGCTAGAGGACATCTCTCTTCAAAGGACAGTTTTCACCACAAATACAGTAGAACAACCTCCATGAGAGGACACTCTTACTAGAGGACATCTCTCTACAAAGGACAGTTTTTATTGTCAGAATTAACATTTTTACTATTTAGCAACTCTCCAGTAAGTGAACACCTCTCTCTAAAGGACACTTTGACTTTGCAACTAGGTGTTGTCCCTTACAGAGAGGTAGTTTTACTGTAGCAACTCTGTGATAAGAGGAAACCTCTCTCTAAAGGACACTTTGACTCTGCAACTAGGTGTTGTCCCTTACAGAGAGGTACTGTAGTAATAATAACAATAAAATAAACAAGAAGGATGTGTGTTGTCAGGTCGTCAGGGGCCCCAGGTCAGCAGCCGGCAGCAGCAGGGGCAGATGGCCAGGAAGGCCCCAAGCCCAATCCACAGCACCTCGCTGCACAGAAGAGGATCCAACAGCAGCAAGCCCAAGTGGATGAGGTGGGTGCTACACTCTCACCATGATATCATAGCTAGATAGCAGTTGTCACTATCCTGAGTTAGCTAGCATACTGCCTCTCCTCTCTAGGAGATCCTCGGTAGATCTTCTTCTTCTTTCTTATCTCCACTCAAACATATTAGGGTATCAAGTTGTGACCCTTGATGGTGTCTGTTTGACAACCATCATGACTGGGTGAAGTAGAATGCCTTTGTCATTAAGACTGGGAGCACTACTCAGTGGCAGGCCACTGACTTAGCTCCAAAAGAAATGGCCGCTTCTGACATGAGGAACAGACACCATGTGTAGCTGCTCCTAACATGGAGTACAAACCCTGGAGTCCTTACAGGGTACTATCAGCATGGCCAGCTGAACCCAGGTGTTTTAGTGAGCTTGTTACTGCTCCCCCTCATCCATTTTCTTCCGGACTTTTTATTAAATCCAATATATGCCTTTTATTATCTAATCTTCCTCAATGTAACACAATTGTATTGTTGCTACAAGAAAATAAGACCTGATCCAAATACAGTTAAACCTGTCTATAACTCCCCCTCTAAATAGCGCCTTCCTCTTTATAGCGCCTGATTTTAAATACGTAGTATGATGTGATTTACATTAAAAGTGACCTGCCTATAGCGTCCCCTCTAAATAGTGCCTTCCTCTCTATAGCGCCCCATTTAAATACGTAGTACGATGCGATTTACATTAAAAGTGATCTGTCTATAGCGCCCCCTCTCTATAACACCCTATTTTGGTAAGTCCCAAGAAGGGGCGCTATATAGACAGGTATAACTGTAACTTAATAGTGTGTGATGTTTCGGTAACAGCATTGTTACCATCATCAGACAAAAGTACTGAATGGTATTACTTTCAGTACTATTCAGTACTTTTGTCTGAAGATGGTAACAACGCTGTTACAGAAATGTCACATTTTTTATTTATTTAGATAGGGTCTTATTACCTTGTTATTATTTTTATTTATTTTTTTCTCTTTATCAAAGTGCAAAGCAGGTACTTTTTCTTTTTTTGCTTATCCCAAGTACACATGGTACTGGCCATGATAATCATGATGGGTAGAATTTGGCGACTGCTTTTACTGTAAATGCACCACATGTCTACACATGTGAAAAGCAAGTTCGACTTAGCACTTACAAAATTTGCCAGAGCCCCATTTGGTTACTTGAGCTCACTATTGGGGTTGGACTTTTGCAAGATTTGGGGGCCATTAGAACATTTTTTTTTCCTAAATCAGAAAAAGTACCCAATGCGGGATTCAATCCCGGGTTGTAACGGTCGAAAACCAATGGTTTAGACCATCCTTCCACCGACCCCCATGGTACTTTGTAACTTAGAATAGTGTTTTTTTTTTTCTTCTACCATTGACTTTGTGTGGTCAATAAAATGTGTTTTTAATCTCTCTAGTTCCTTGGGAGAGGAGCTGTAAGTTTGTTTCTGTGAATTATTAGGATTTAGTTTGGTTGACGGTGACGTTGTTTAGGAACCTCCAAATATGCAGATGCCACCATCCCATAGCTCCTTCAATAAAATAATCCATCTTATCAGTTATGTTGTTTCTTATCTCCTTGTGTAAAGATTACATGAATTCCAATGGAATGGGGTGAAGCTTTTGTTGATCATGGCACCATGACACACTTTGGTGAAAGTCTGACTGTAATTTGAGGCTGCTCCTAACATGGAAGCCCAACATGAGTACTGACACAGTATCTCTGGAGAGGAACCCTTGCTGAGGTCTATCAACAGTTGAAGTCAGGATGTTTAAAGAGGTCTTTCTCTTCTTTTTAACAATACTGTTGTTGGTCCGCGACTACTTATTGGTCAGAGTTATTCTGCTTGTTTCACAGCTGGCCTGGTTCATATCTGAAGGTGGTTCCCCTATCTGCCACCTGGGGACGCGCCCTGTAACAGTTATCTCTCCTGAGGGTGTATCAGTTATAAGGCAAGATAACCTGCCATCTATATACAGTTAAACCTGTCTATAGCGCCCCCTATAAATAGCGCCTTCCTCTCTATAGCGCTTGATTTTAAACATTAAAAGTGACCTGTCTATAGCACCCCCTCTCTATAGCACCAGAGGTTTCTATCTTCCAATTTTTCATATCTTTATCTCAATTGTTCACAATGGGGACAGAAATATCTTTCATATTGATTCCCCCATATAAAGGGAAGTAAGTAATGTGTATTGTTGAGTTGTGTGTGATTACAGGTGGTGGACATAATGCGCACCAATGTGGAGAAGGTGCTGGAAAGAGACAAGAAGTTGTCTGAGCTACAAGACAGTGCAGGTATTGTTGTGTCTACTTGTTCTGTGTCTATCTGTGGAGACACAAATACCTTGATGTGTCTCCAGATGCCCTGGAGCAAGGGGCTTCCCAGTTTGAGAAACAGGCCGGGAAACTCAAGAGTAAATTCTGGTGGAAAAACTGTAAGGTGAGTATCACATCTATCACCATCATATCTAATGTATATATATGGCCTGTACCATGTGTAGACATGCGGTGTTCTTACAGTAAAAGCAGTCGCCTACTTCTACCCACCATGATTATTATGGCTTGTACCACGTATACTAGGGATAAGCAAAAAAAAAAAATATATATATATATATATATATATGTAGTAATCCCGACCAAGCCGGCGTGGAATGTACTGGGCAGTCGTGGTCGTGGGTGCGTGATGGGATTCCCGCACGGGGACAGCAAGAGACAGAGGCAGGTCTAGATGGTAACTCCAAGAGGTAGAGGTAGACCACGGACGAAGGCAGTCGAACCATGGGCGCCGCGGATGCCCCAAGCCTACTCACGAATAGAAGGGGGGGTGAGAGATCCGACCGACCGTATAACGGCGTCACTCTGAAAACAACTGCCTTGTCTAATTTCTGGGCCTTTTTATACTGGACTCCCGCATATGGTGGAGAGTCCTGATTGGTTCTTGTAATCACGCCACTTTTCTGGCGCCGGGTTGTTTTCGTCTGGTCTACCTCGTCTGCCTCTTTATTTTATTTGTCACTTCCATTGTTACAAGGTCGATACATATTTTATATAGATATGGGGTTATAATAAATATTAGAAGAAGGTTGTGATCTATCTAATTCAAAATATACTACATATATATACAGTAAAACCCCTCTATAGTGAACCCCAATGGGACAGAGCTTTTGGTTCACTATAGCCACTGTTTGGCTATTTTTTTTACTTTTCAAAATTTTAAGACCGTATAATTAAAGGACAGTCATATACACACAAAGAGGCTGCCTCTTAATAGTGGTCACTTTGTTTTAATTCCCTTAATTGACCAATTTCCTTTCATTAATACTGAATAATAATAGAAATCATTAGATGAGATAGGTTCATCTTATCATTAACATACATGTACCTCTCTATGTCTAATTTTAAAACCAAGATAAGTCCTAGGCAAAGTTTTGTTAAATATATATTCAAAGATATAAAATGATTTAAAAACATCTTTATTACATTATATAATACAATGTTTACTTGGAAAAAATGCTTCAAAGCACATTTCAAGCATTGCACCTTTCAAATAAAGTTAGTGTTTTTTCTTATCCTACCTATTCTTCTTAAGTCTAGATTTCGTTTTTTTTTTTTTTTTTTTTTTTTGTCATGCAAAACATTGCTGCCATAATTTTGTTTCATCACGGGCACGTGATGGACTTTTTTTTTTAGCCCTAATACGTACGATCGCGGCAAAAGTTGAGGTTGATTCCTCTTTGTAAACAATTTTAATAGCCTTCTTTTTTATCTCTTATTTTATAAAAGTTATATTTTCTTATTTTAACATGTTCTAAAATTTTTCTGTGTTGTTTCACTTTGAAAAGTTTGGAAATGGCCCCCTTTTTTCCCCCTTTAGTAATAACATTTTTGTTTTTAGAATGTCTTTGTTTTCTTCATTTTGGAAGCCATTTGCATTTTTTCTATTGCAAATTTAATGGATGCAAATATATTCTATTTAATAAAAAGTAATTTGTGTTAAAATTTATACAACATAAAGTAAAAATAGAATGTAAATCAAAACAATGCCGCTAAATTTATTGTTTTGAAATTGCGATCCGCAAGTTGAAACATGCCCAAAATTTTGTTGTTTTAATTTTTTTATTTAAAATTTTAAGTTCTTATAAGCATAGTATTTTGAATAGATTTTATTATTTTGGGACCGAAATTAGGTTCGTTATAGGGGTGGTAGTTCATAATTTGAAAAATCGCAAAGTTTGTTATAACAATGGTATTTTCAATGGAATGGAATTGGGAATCGCCGTGGGTTCGTTATAAGGAAAGGTTCGCTATATCCAGGGTTCGTATTAGCGGGGTTTTACTGTATATATACATGGTGTAAATATCTCAATATCTCTATATTTATCATTACTGACTAAACTGAAACTCATGTAAAACTGACTTTACTACATGTATATATCCATTGTTCTTATGTAAATATAATGCTATGTAGTTAATGTCTGAATGAAGAGTTTTAAAACGTACATATCACACCCAACCTATAGATAGTAATGAGCAATATACAGTAAAACCCCTCTATAGTGAACCCCAATGGGACAGAGCTTTTGGTTCACTATAGCCACGGTTTGGCCATTTTTTTTTTATTTTCTAAATTTTTAGACCATATAATTAAAAAAGCCATACAAACAGGAAAAGGCAGCCATTTAATAATGGTCACTTTGTTTTAATTCCCTAAATTGACCTATTTCTTTACAGTAATGCTGAATATCAAAAGAAGTCATTTGTTAATAGGTTCTTCCTATCATTAGCATACATGTTTATATATAAACCTCTATGTATTATTTAAAAATTAAGCCAAATCCCCTAGGCAAAACCTTTTTAATTATATATTTAAAAGGTATAAGAGTATTTTATGTTTTAATGTCCATCCATAGAGAGTTCAAAATAACAACCGACTCACCCGTGCAGCCAAGGTCACCCTCCGCTGCGTCACGTGGGAAAACATAGGTACATGTTTTCTTACATGTTCTCAGCACATCCCCCTTTTTAAGACTTGAAATATATATATACATTACAAACTTTAAATGCATAATATAATTAATAATGAAGGCGATCCACAGGTTTAACAATTCGTCCACTCCGGGTTCTTATCTGGCCGTCTTCTGAGTCGTTAGAGGGATAATCCACAACTGGGGTCTTTTCATTTTCAACCAGTTCCTCTCCCGAAAAGGTCGGCGTCGATGGGTCGGCTGGATATTGCACTGTAACTCCTTTTCGTAGATGGAACCTGTTTCGACGTAAAGTCCCAACTGGAGTATCAACCATATATGACCTTGGTGTCGATGCTTTCTGCTTTACAATCCCCCAGGTTCGCATATCTGTAATCCAAACCGTGTCACCTTCGGATAGCTCCTCCATGTCCGTAGCTCCGCAGCGTCGATCATATCTGGATTTCATATCCTTTCTCCTTCTCCCCTCCTTTCTTTTCAGGGTCTGAGAGTCCACCAACTTTGGATTAAGATTCTCTGGTGCAATTGGCAAGGTCGTTCGGAGTTTACGTCCCATGAGAAGCTCAGCAGGGCTGTAACCGTTCTCCAAAGGGGTCGATCGATACTCCAGGAGTCCAAGCGATGGGTCTTGATTTTTCTTGAGGATCAACTTAGCAATTTTCACACCTGCTTCTGCCATCCCATTGCTCTGCGGGAATCGAGGACTTGAAGTGACATGTGTGAATCCGTACTGCCTTGCAAAATTTGCAAATTCACGAGCAGCTCCAAATTGTGTCCCATTATCGCTTACAACAGTTTCTGGGATTCCATGTCGGGCAAATATGGATTTGCAACTACGCACCACCACATTGGCTGTGAGCCGATCCAGCTGAACCACTTCAGGAAATCGAGAATAATAGTCAATGACGACTAGATACCACTTATTCTCGAACTTGAACAAATCCATTCCAATCTTTTGCCACGGTCGTGTAGGAAAGTTGGTTGGTATCAAAGGTTCATGTTTTGAGACGGCTTCCTGGATACAGACACTGCACTTTCTGACCGTTTCCGCGATTTCTTCCGAAATTCCAGGCCACCATACCGTCTCACGTGCGCGAAGTCTTGTTTTTGTAATTCCGAAGTGCCCAGCGTGCAACTTATCTAGGATCTCCAGTTTCATACTTGCTGGAATAACAAGACGACAGCTACGCATCAGTAGTCCATTTTGAGCGCCGAGTTCATCCTTGACATGCCAATAAGAGAGCAGAGCCTGTGACATTTTCTTCTTATCTGGCCAGCCTTTCTCAAGGTAGTTGACTACTGCTTTCAGGGTCGTATCTTCTTGTTGAGCTTCAAAAATCTTCGTCAACATCTCGTCTTTGTCGGTTATACTCGAGAGAACTGCATTTATATGCGCTGAGGTTTGCCGTTCGTTTTCACCTCCCTCGGTTGTAAGAAGTGGTTGTCTGGATAATGCATCGGCGTCGAGCAGCTCCTTTCCAGGGATATGCACTATTTCGAATCCAAACCTCATCATACGCATTCGGAAACGTTGCAGTCTTGGGGTCAGCGAACTCAATTCTTTCGTCGAAAATAGAGGAATGAGAGGCTTATGGTCGGTCTCAATTCGGAAACGCTTTCCAAGCAGGAAATCTTGAAAACGTTCGCAGGCCCATGTAATTGCGAGAGCCTCTTTCTCGATCTGAGCATATCGTTTTTCGGTAGGTGTCATAGTTCTAGAAGAATAAGCAACAGGTCGCCAGATTCCATTCTTACCTTCTTGCTTCAGTACCGCTCCCAAGCCGTATGAAGATGCGTCGGATGACACCATAGTTGTTTTCCTGACGTCGTATGCTGCCAAGATGGGTTGAGTCGTGAGCAATTCTTTCAACTTTCGGAATGCTCGCTCCTGGCTGCAATCCCAAACGAAGTCTTGACCTTTCACCAACAACTGGTTCAGTGGAGCCACAATTTCAGATAAATTTTCCACAAAGCGTCCCAGATGGTTCACCATGCCAAGAAATCTTCTTACGCCATGAACATCGGTCGGAGCAGGCATCTTCGCCACCGCTTCGATTTTCGCTGGATCTGGTCGGATACCATCTTCATCCAGTATGTGTCCAAGAAAATTAATTCTTGGCACGCCGAAGACACACTTGGCCTTGTTTAGTGTAACTTTCGCCTCTTTCAGTTTTCGGAGCACTAAACGAAGAATTCGATCGTGAGTCTTGGAGTCGGAGGCAAATATCAGGATATCGTCCAGGTAACACATTACACCGTCCATGCCTTGCAAGATTATTGACATAACTCTCTGAAAATACTCTGGGGCGAGTGAGATTCCAAATGGCATTCTGCAGTATTTATATCTCCCAAAAGGAGTGATGAAGGTCGTTAAATGCTGGCAGTCCGGGCTCAACGGAATCTGGTGAAAGCCACTGTTCGCGTCCAGTTTCGAAAAGAATCTTGCTTCCCCCAGTTGCCCCAGCATGTGCTCCACCACTGGCATGGGATGCACTTCGCGCTGTACATGTTCGTTCAGCCTTGAGAGATCCACACAGAGTCGTATGTCGCCATTCGGTTTACCAGCAATCACAGTCGGTGCACACCATTCAGTCGCAACGTTAACTTGTGCTATGATTCCCGCCTTCTCGAGCTCTTCCAATCTTGTTTTGAGCTTTTCCATCAAAGGTATTGGTACCCGTCGAGGAGTATGCACAGCATATGGTTTTGCTCCAGGTTTCAATTTGATTTCGTAAGGGTTTCCGATCTGTCCCAGTCCTTCAAATACTTCAGGGAATTCCTTGATTGGGTTAATTCTCGTCGCAACCACTTCAATCCGCCTCGCCAGGTTCAAGAGCTCACATGCCCGGCGACTCAGAAGAGGTTCACTCAAACGACGAATGACATAAATCTTCTCCTTGATTTCATAATTGCCATTTCGCAGCGTTGATATAAACATACCCACAGTCTGAAGTTCGGAAAATTCAGCAGCTCTAAGGTTGATATCACTTTTTACTAGTCGTTGCTGTCCCATTATCTTCTTGAAGAGACACAGAGGAACACATGTAACATCCGCCTGGGAGTCGAGCTTGAACTTCACCTTTTTCCCGTTCACTTGGATTTCTGCTGTCCATCGCCTCCTGCACTCGCCTTCATCATCATCGAGATTAGATGAATCCTCCACAGCTGAGACCTCCAGGAGAAAACCAATTTCTTCATCAAGTTCAGAAACAGCTTTGACTTCCGCAGTCTTCGCCTGCTTATCTGGGCAGCAATTTGCAAAATGGCCTGTTTTTGAACACAGGTTACATTTCTGTCCTTCAGCACGGCAAGCCTGTCCTTCCCTGTGGGTGAAACCTCCGCACTTTGGACATCGTGATCTTGTTTTGGCTGACTTCTCCTTCTTCCTCGAAGGCTGCTGTTGTTGTTTCGGTGATTGTTTCTTCGAGTTGAACTTCAGCTGATTGACCTTTTGGCTTGCTGAGGGACGCTGCAGGTCGACTTGCTGCTGTCGAACGGCTTCCTGCTGTCGAACCAATTTCACCGCCTTTTCCAAAGTCAGTTCGCTGTCCAACTGCATTCTTTCAGATAAAGCTTTGTCCCTCACTCCAACCACTATTCGGTCACGGATCAACTGCTCATGAAGACCCTCAAATTCGCAACTATCAGCCAATTTGTGCAATGAAGTGATGAATTCGTCCACTGGCTCCCGATCCTCTTGGATTCTTGAATTAAATTTCGCACGTTCGTAGATAATATTCTTCCTGACACAGAAGTGGCTGTCGAACGCCTTGAGGACGGAATCAATTTTCGTTGCCTCTTCCTCCTTTTCGAACTTGAAGGTCCTGAATATATCATCCGCGCGGTCACCCATCAAGTACATGAACAAATCGATCTTGTCCGCCTCCTCTTTCTTTTTCATTCCACTGACCACGAGGTATCGTTCGAATCTTTTCCTCCATTTGGGCCATTCGTTGGGAGTCGAGAAGTCGAAAGTTTCTGGAGGTTGAATCTGAGCCATGTTGAATTATCTTCCAAGGTACTCAAAAATCGATATTTTGCAATATACGGGTTCGTATTTTATCCAGTTATCGCTGCCACCATGTTTTAATGTCCATCCATAGAGAGTTCAAAATAACAACCGACTCACCCGTGCAGCCAAGGTCACCCTCCGCTGCGTCACGTGGGAAAACATAGGTACATGTTTTCTTACATGTTCTCAGCACATTTTAGAACATCTTTCTCATTGTTGTTTGAAAGTGAAATTTGAAAATCAGAATTGTCTTAAAATATCGTTATTTCCATCAAAGGAATGAAGCTCCGTGTATTCTGAATCAATTGAGGATGAATCAAAAGTATCCAATTCAGAAAAATCGGACACGAAACATGTTGATACGATAGCGCGATCGGTAAAATTGCGAATAAAATATACCAATTTGCATACACAAAATTGGTGGTAAAACGGCTGGCCAGGGGCAATAGTCGCGAACCCTGAATGAGTCGTATACCTAACAAGAATTCCATTCTAAAAATAGAACTGTAGTGGTAGTTTTTGAGAATTTATAAGTCGATTTGTTTGTGGCTCATGAGACACGGGGAACTTGGGGGAACTGTTTTTTTTTTTTCCAATTCCAGTTTCCACACATTCTTCTGAAGTGTATATTAAATTTTGTTTTCAACCTGTTATTCAAACCATTTCTGGCTTTAAAATTATTTGGAATTATGTTTTAGCCTAGGTTAAACTTGATATAGAATGCTTCTAAAAGGGTAGGCTGCCACTGTTTTTTGTTTTTTTTTAGAACGCCACTCTTTGTTTCTTTTCTTTATTTTGGAAGCCATTTGTATTTTTCTTCTATTTCAAAATTGTCGAATGCAAAGATATTCAATTAAATAAAAGTATAATGTGTAAAAATTTATACAACATACAGCAAAAATGGAATGGAAATGAAAACAAACAATGCGGCAAATTTTTTGTTTTGAAATCGTGATCCGTGAGCTGAAACATGCTCAAAATTTTGTTGTTTTAAATTTTTTTTTTAAATCACAATTTTAAGTTCGTTATAAGCATAATATTTTAAATAGATTTTTATCATTTTAGGACCGAAAATAGGTTCGTTATAGGGGTAGTTCGTTATTTGAAAAATCGCAAAGTTCGTTATAACGATGGTATTTTCAATGGAATGGAATTGGGAATCGCCGTGGGTTCGTTATAAGGGAAGTTTCGCTATATCCAGGGTTCGTATTAGCGGGGTTTTACTGTACTTGCTATGGTTTATACAGTCACTTTTTCCACAGGATAAGTAAAAAAAAAAAAAAACTTTTTCCATTCAATTGGGACTACTTTATGCTGGTTATGTGAAAAATGTCCTAAATAGGAGTGAAAATTTATAATTTTAACACAAAGCAATAACGTACTCTCTATATATAACAAATGAAAACACTAACAAGGTAATAAGACCATATCCAAATAAATAGTGTGTGACGTTTTGGTAACAGCATTATTACCAAGACGTCACACACTATTTATTTATTTGGTCTTATTACCTGTGTAAATAACAACAACAAAAGTTACAACTTTCTTAAGTTTTGTCTATGAGTATATATAGTTTTCACCTTTCAAGCCAAAAATATCCTTTCTCTCCACACGGGAATTTAAAAAAATAATAATAAAGAGTCGAGATACAGCAATATTCCTATTCACACATTTTTTATTCTATTGTATAATTAAACAAGTTCATGAATTCATGAATAAAATTCACAATCTTGGTAGATTGGGGTCCTGTCTTGAGGCTTCCATACATTCCAAGAGATGGTCTGGTGAGGTCTCTTTGGTCCTGTAGATGGTACATTGTGTCACCATCCTGGAAGACATGTGGTGTACTTACAGTAAAAGCAGTTGCTAACTACCCATGATTATCATGGCCTGTACCACGTATAATAAGGATAATACAGTAAAACCCCGCTAATACGAACCCTGGATATAATGAACCTTCCCTTATAACGAACCCACGCCGATTCCCAATTCCATTCCATTGAAAATACCATCATTATAACGAACTTTGCGATTTTTAGAATAACGAACTACCCCTATAATGAACCTATTTTCGGTCCCAAAATAATAAAATCTATTCAAAATACTATGCTTATAATGAACTTAAAATTGTAATTTAAAAAAAAAATTAAAACAACCAAATTTTGAGCATGTTTCAGCTTGCGGATCGCGATTTCAAAACAATAAATTTAGCGGCATTGTTTGTTTTGAATTTGCACTTTATTTTTGCTGTATGTTGTATAAATTTTAACACATTATACTTTTTATTAAATAGAATATATTTGCATCCATTAAATTTGAAATATAAAAATACAAATGGCTTCCAAAATGAAGAAAATAAAGGCATTTTAAAAACAAAGCATTATTTCTTTAAAAAAAAAAAAAAAGGCCATTTTCAGAACTTTTCAAAGTGAAACAACACAGGCAAAATGTTAAGAACATATTAAAATAGGAGAATATAACTTTTCTATTATAAAAGATAAAATATAAAGCTATTAAAATTGTTACAAAGAGGAATCAACCTCAACTTTTGCCGCAATCGTGATTGTACGTTTTAGGGCTTTAAAAAAAAAAAAGTCCAAATAAATGGTCCTGTGATGAAACAAAAACTATTTTTATGCCATTAACTATGGTGATTTTAAAGTTAGCAATGTTTTGCATGACAGGTAAAAAAAAAAACGAAATCTAGACCTAGAAGAATATGTGGGAAAATGAAATGGAAGAAAAACACTAACTTTATTTGAATGGTGCAATGCTTGAAGAATGCTTTGAAGCAACAAGGTGTTAGAGCCATTTTTCCAAGTAAACAATGTATTATATAATGTGATAATGATGTTTTAATATCATTTTATATCTTTGAATATATATTTAATAAAACTTTGCCTAGGATTTGTCTTGATTTTTAAATTAGACATAGAGGTACATGTATGTTAATGATAAGAAGAACCTATCATCTAATGATTTCTATTATTATTCAGTATTAATGTAAGGAAATTGGTCAATTAAGGGAATTAAAACAAAGTGACCACTATTGAGAGGAAGCCTCTTCTTGTGTGTATGGCTGTCCTTTAATTATACGGTCTAAAAATTTTGAAAACTAAAAAAAAAATAGCCAAACCGTGGCTATAGTGAACCAAAAGCTCTGTCCCATGGATAAAATTTACAATCTTGGTAGAGTTGGGGTCCTGTCTTCCATACATTCCAAGAGGTGTGAGGTCTCTTTGGTCTTTGTAAATTTATTATTATCCCATTGTATAATTAAACAAGGTCATGGAGACTGTATTCATAGATCAAATTCACAATGTAGGTAGGGTTGGGGTCCTGTCTTCCATACATTCCAAGAGGTGTGAGGTGTCTTTGGTCCTGTAGATGGTGTCACCATCCTGGAGTTCACATATTGAACCAGCCAAGTACCTGGCTGGGGTAATATAAGGAGGATGTGTGTTTCAGATGATCGCCATCATGGTGGGCATTGGCGTTGTCTTTGTAGTCATCATCGGAGGTGAGTTGTTCTCCCTTCATTGTGGCCTTGTATCCACCAGCTCTCACTGCTCTTCCTCTCAGATGGCTACATATATATAGATGGAAAATTTGCCGGGAGTAAATTGATCCATAGAAGCATAGGGCGCCTCTCCCGTCAAAATAAATGTCAAAAACTGACGCCATCTATTGACTGTCGCCGCAAACTAGCGGCCTCGGGTCGGTGACAAAGCCACAACACCAGCTTTGACAAACTGAGAAGCCTCCATCTATAGACCATGGTTTCAGGCTGATGGCCCTCGTCAGTCTAAGGTGGACTTTATTCCATGAGATCCACACGGGATCTAATGGAATCTTCACAATCTACCAAAGAGGTGTTTTGCTGGCAAGGTGCCTGGGCCAAATATGCATATTTACATACATACATACATACCTCTTCTTCTTCTTCTTCTTCTTATCTCCACTCAATCATATCAGGGTATCAAGCTTGTAGAGCTTGTTGATGGTGTCTGCTGGGGATGTGTCTCTTCTTCTTCCTTATCTCCACTCAATCATATTAGGGTATCAAGTTATGAATCTTGATGGTGTCTGTTTGACAACCATCATGACAGGGTGAAGTAGAATGCGTCTGCCTTTGTCATTAAGACTGGGAGCACTACTCAGGCCACTGACTTAGCTCCAAAAGAAATGGCCGCCTCTGACATGAGGAACAGACGCCATGTGCAGCTGCTCCTAACATGGAGTACAAACACTGCTCATCCTATATCTCTGGAGTCCTTACAGAGTACCATCAGCTGGGCCAGCTGAGCCCAGGTTTTTTAGTGAGCTTGTTACTGCTCCCCCTTGTTAGTTCGTCATTCTAAAAATCGCAAAGTTCGTTATAACGATGGTATTTTTAATGGGATGGAATTGGGAATTGGCGTGGGTTCGTTATAAGGGAAGGTTCGTTATATCCAGGGTTCGTATTAGCGGGGTTTTACTGTATAATTATTGTTTCCCCAAACTTTGCATTTGCCAAACTCTATACTTTTTTAACCAGCCGCACACAGCTTTCCTATAAAATACCTCAATCTTTTTTAATAGAATCAATAAAACATCCAGGGCTGAGTTTCTTGTATTTCTCTAACTTTGAGGCTAACATGCCCTTCAACAGGAGAAAGTATTTTCTGGGTGTATAGTTAGCTATACTCCTTGTTGCTCCTGTTGTTAGCTCTGACAGCTAGATATACAAGAAACTTAGCCTTTATTAAATTATAAGAGAGTTAGGGGAAGAATACAAGGTAATAAGACCAAATAAATAAATAGTGTGTGAGGTAACAACGTTGTTACCATCTTCAGACAACAGTACTAAATGAGAAATTTTACCACAGCATGTTTTAAATAGTTAGTTATCAAGTGTGTAAACAAGATAACAGATAAGAACAAGATAGTTTTCTTAGAATCCTCAAATATTATTATTATTATAAGAATTAAATCTCAGAAAACTATCTTCTTCTTATCTGCTATCTTGTTTACACACTTGATTACAGTAACTATTTAAAACATGCTGTGGTATATTTTCTCATTCAGTACTTTTGTCTGAAGATGGTAACAACACTGTTACTGAAAGGTCACGCACTATTTATTCATTTGGATTTGGCTTATTACCTTGTATCTATAATCCAAATTGTGCATTATCATTAGATAATGCTCATTTCAAATCAAGACATTTTCCTTAGTCAAATGATTTACAGATTCAGTAAGCCTTGAGGAAGATTTTGTAGCAAAAAAGAAGCAACTTACAATTTATCCTTTTATTTCAATTTTTTCTATATAAAATGTAAAATTTTTATAATTTCTTAAATATTGAGAAAAATGTTAAGTTGAGGGGGTACTTTTGTGAGAATGTAAGTGAATGAATTACATGTTTTATATCTCCAAATGTTTTCTCAATTTGTCCAAATAAAGGGGGGCAATGCTTGGAACAGGTTGTTTGAATCTTGAATGGACAATGATAGCCGCAACACATCTTGTTGTTTCTTATCCCCATGTATATAAAGATTACACAAATTCCATGAGTCCAAGCTCCTCGAGCTGTTTCATGATAAGCAGCGGCCTCTTCCCTGTTTTTCCTGGTGATGCATGGACTCCTTGAAATTAAAAACAGGAATTTTCAAAGACATTCCAAGGTCCTCTTACTGAAGAGGACAATGCTAGCCACAACACATCTTGTTATTGTTTCTTATCCCTATGTATATAAAGATTACACAAATTCCACGAGTCCATGTTCTGCGAGCTGTTTCTTGATAAGCAGCAGCCTCTTCCAAAGGTCCTGTTTAGGCAGCATATCTTACTGAAGAGGACAATTCTAGCTGAAACACATCTAGTTGTGGTTGTTTCTTATCTCCTTGTGTAAAGATTACACCAATTCCATGAGTCCATGCTCCTCCAGCTGTTTATAGACAGTGTTGGTGTTGTTTCTTATCCCCTTGTGTAAAGATTACACCAATTCCATGAGTCCATGCTCTTCCAGCTGTTTATAGACTGTTGTTGTTGTTGTTTCTTATCCCCTTGTGTAAAGATTACACCAATTCCATGACTCTATGCTCCTCCAGCTGTTTATAGACAGTGTTGTTGTTGTTTCTTATCCCCTTGTGTAAAGATTACACCAATTCCATGAGTCCATGCTCCTCCAGCTGTTTATAGACAGTGTTGTTGTTTCTTATCCCCTTGTGTAAAGATTACACCAATTCCATGAGTCCATGCTCCTCCAGCTGTTTATAGACAGTGTTGGTGTTGTTTCTTATCCCCTTGTGTAAAGATTACACCAATTCCATGAGTCCATGCTCTTCCAGCTGTTTATAGACAGTGTTGTTGTTGTTGTTTCTTATCCCCTTGTGTAAAGATTACACCAATTCCATGACTCTATGCTCCTCCAGCTGTTTATAGACAGTGTTGTTGTTGTTTCTTATCCCCTTGTGTAAAGATTACACCAATTCCATGAGTCCATGCTCCTCCAGCTGTTTATAGACAGTGTTGTTGTTTCTTATCCCCTTGTGTAAAGATTACACCAATTCCATGAGTCCATGCTCCTCCAGCTGTTTATAGACAGTGTTGTTGTTGTTTCTTATCCCCTTGTGTAAAGATTACACAAATTTCATGAGTCCATGCTCCTCCAGCTGTTTATAGACAGTGTTGTTGTTGTTTCTTATCCCCTTGTGTAAAGATTACACGAATTCCATGAGTTCCTGCTCTTCAAGCTGTTTTATGATAAGCAGCGGCCTCTCCCAAAGGTCCTGTTATTGCACATGTTACAGAAGAGTACTGAATGGCCATCTGAGAGAGATGTATTAAACAAATGGCAGTGAAGCAACTACAGAGTTGAATGTTTGAGTCAATGACGTGGGCAATGTGAGAGCTGGTGTCACTTTGGCTGCAACCCTTGCTGTGTTGGTGTTAGCACGGGCTGATGTTTGGATGTTGTCTCATGTGTGTGTTGTTTTGTTCCCTTTTAGTGTATTTCTATAAGGGGTGACTTGTACACAGGTGTGTCCCCTCTATCTATTTTTTCTTTTTTATCTCTTTCTCTTTATTTTTTAAAAATTTCCTTCTTTTTTGATCTCCGCATGCTTTCCCTATCCTTTTTCTGTATATCTCTTAATATCTTTTTTTGCATGTTTCCCTATCTCTCTATATGCTGCTTCTATTTGCATCACTGATGAAGGTAAGCTGCTCAAATATTTTTTTAGTTTTTCATAGTATTGTTATAGATGGTAATCAGATACTGTGTGTTACAGTATGGGCCGCCTCTTAAAGGATTCCTTAGAAGTTGTTTGCTCCGCCTTAGCAATTTGTATGTGTGCCTGTTTGTCTGCTCTATATATATATCTCTATCTCTATATATCTCTTTCTCTCTATATATATGTGCACACTTACCTTTCTTTCTTCCCCCTCTCTTTTATCCCACCTTTATATACTGTGCCTTCTCCCTTGTCCCTTATCTGCTATGTTGAATCCCCTATCTTCTTTCAATCTCCCTAACTAAATCTTTAGTTGATTGTTGGTGTAATCTAGTATATAAATGTAATAATACTAACTAAACTATACTATAACACACAATATACTACATATATATTATATATATATATATATATTTATCCCAGCAAATACACTCTGGGAAGCTCTGGACTCGTTAGCAAACTCTCACTTGGGTTTTTTAGGAATGAAAATACACAACTATTCCTAGAAATCTTCTAGTCTTTTTTTGTTGATTTTTCAGTCATTTTATTAACTGGGTTGTCTTTTTTATTTACATATCAAAACGATATGCATTTATGTACAGTTTTATTTACATATTTACATATAGATGGAGATTTTACATAAATGTATGCATTCCACATTGCATTTTTTTTTTAATTATTATTATTATTTGTTGGGTTTTTTTAATATTTGTTTATTATTATTATTTTTTCCCCGATGTGTTGGAATAAAGAACTTATTTCCACGCTGCCAGTACATATCTTTTTTTTATTGTGTGCTCTCTAGTGCAAAGCTATGAAATAGTATATATTTTGAGGTGTAGTTTATTGTTTTTTGTGCTTGTACATATGTGTATGGTATAATAGTAGGTATTATATAAGCTACATGTGTGCAAGTTAGTGTACTAGTCTACCCTCCTACACCTATACTGTATATAATATACTATGTAAAGTTAGAAAGTTGTTTCTCTAACCACGTTGCTCTTTTTTCCTCCTTTTTCCTCCCCTCCTATCTCCATATCTCATAATTATATCCGTGTTAAAATCTCCCCCCCTTCCTGAAAACAAACCCAAGAGTTTTGTATCAGAAAAAAAAAAAAATTAGAAAATAAAATCATCGTAAACTATGTTTGCTTGGTGTTTTCTTTCTTGCTTTCTTATCTTAACTCAATCATTGCAGTAAGACAAGTAGAAATTGTTTAATCATTAAAATAATCTGACATGAGGAACAGACACCGTGTACAGCCACTCCTAACATGGAGTACATCCTGTATCCCCGGAGCCCTTACAGGGTACTATCAGCATGACTGGGTGAAGTAGAATGTCATTAAGACTGGGAACACTACTCAGTAGCAGGCCACTGACTTAGCTCCAATATGTCTGACATGAGGAACAGACACAGTGTACAGCCACTCCTAACTTGGAGTACAAGGTGTGTCCAATAAATAATGAGACCGGTCAAAAACAAAGAAAAACTGAAATGATAATTTTTTTTAAAAGTCTATTAAAAAAAAATAGAAAGCTTCAGCTACACTGCGGTATATCACATCATGTGATTGCACGCACAGTCGATAAATTGTAAGCTTGTAAAAAGAACGCCTTGCATAACAACTTCTAATTTGTAATGGATGGAAAATTCGAACAACGAATTTGTATTAAATTTTTCTACAAAATTGGGAAATCGCCTTCAGAATCTTTAGATTTGTTGAAATTGGAATTTGGAAATGAAAATGTAAATAAGCCCACCACATTTAGATGGTTTTCACGATTTAAAAATGGAATGGAATCGGTGAAAGATGAGAAGCGTGTTGGACATCCAATTCTGCACAGGAACCCTGAAAAGGTGAGCCAAATTTCAAATTTGATAAAGAAAATCCACGAATAGGGTTACGGGATATTGAGGGAGAAACAGGGATATCAAAATCATTAGTTGGATCGATAATTAAAGAAGACACCTTCAAAATTTGTCCCTAAAATGCTCACAATCCAACAAATGGAGAATCGCGTTGAAGTTGCCAAAAAAATGCTTGAATGGTGGAAGAAAACCCTAATTGGAAGGAAAAAGTAATAACTAGAGACGAGACATGGGTTTACGGGTATGACCCGGAAACAAAACGCCAATCCATGGAGTGGAAAGGAAAAGATGAACCAAGAACGAAGAAATCCCGACTTTGCAAGTCAAAAAACAAAGTCTTATTGGTCACGTTCTTTGACATAAAGGGAATTGTGCATTATAAATATCTAGAGGAAGGTCAAACAATCAATAAGGAGTCTTATTTAAACATTATGAGACGTGTACGTGAATCAATTCGTCTGAAAAGAAGTGAAATGTGGAGTTCCAAAAATTGGATTATCCATCATTATAATGCACCACCACACACCGCTACATCTGTACTGACTTATTTGGCTAAACACGGCATCCAAATACTTCAACACACACACACAACCTCCCTATTCCCCAGAACTAGCTCCAAATGATTTTTTTCTCTTTCCAAAACTCAAAATAGCTCTAGAAGGAAGGAGATTTGACACTAGAGTCCATCATAGGGGATTCGAAAAAGGTCTTGAAGAACATCCCGAAAGATGCCTTTTCTAAATGTTTTAAATCATGGGAGAAGAGATGGAAATTATGTATAGATGCGGGAGGGAACTATTTTGAAAAATACTAATAATTTTTTTTTTAATCATTCTATTTTTCTTTATTTTTGACCAGTCTTATTATATATTGGACACACCTTGTACATCAAGCATGTCAAACTCAAATCCTAACACGGGCCAAATAAAAAAGTAATAAGATTATGTGGGCCTCAAAAAAAGAAAACAAGTAATTAAATTTTTATAGTAACATTTATGTAGGTTTATTTTAAAAAATACTAATAAGAAAAAAGAAAGTAAAGTTAATATTTTCTCCCTGATATTTGGCATCTCTTTTCTGCTACCATCTTTCCTACTTTGGGGGAAATCTTGTTCGCAGTGATTAATTTTAAAACTGACCCAAGGTGAACGTCAGTAATTCTCGATCTGATTGGAGACTTATTTCCTTTCATAAGTGAAAATAACTGCTCGCACCGATAAGTACTTCCAAACATGGACATAATTTCATATGCTAATTTTCGAGTGCTTTCAAATCTGGCTGGCAAATATTTGTAAAATTCAGAAACGCCAACTTCAATGAATTTTGCCTTTAAATCTGAATCGCATTGGATATCTATTACCTCCATTTGCATATGATTAGGTACTGATTCTATATTTTTCGAGAAAATCGAAGAAAACAAAGTAAACTTGCCTTCCAAAGATTTGAAATCAGAAAACCTTGTTTCAAATTCATTTCTAAGACTTAAAATTTTTTCCGCATATTTTTGATACGATGCAGTTTCACCTAAACTTGATTTGTACATGTTGCATGTCGGAAAGTGCATTAAATCTTCGTTTTTCAACTGCTTTTCCCAAAGAACTAGCTTACATTTGAATGCATTAACTTGGTCACACATGTTGGTAATGATCTGATCCTTTCCTTGCAGTTTCAAATTTAAATCCGACAAGTGTTTTGTTATGTCAACCATGAAGGAAAAATCTTGCAACCATACTTGATCAGAAAACAAAGTGATGTCTTGATTCTTGGTTATTAAAAACTGACATATTTCTTCTTTCAAGTCCCAAAATTGTTTGAGAACCTTGGAGCATGATAGCCAACATACCTCGGTATAGTATGATAAACCTGAATATTCGCTTTCTAATTCAGTTAAGAACAGAGAGAACTGTCGCTGATTTAAACCTCGAGATCTTATGAAATTGATGAATTTTTTGATAGGTGTCAACACATTTTCCATTTTTATTACCTTCGTACATAATACTTCCTGATGTATAATGCAATGCGTATGATGAATATTGGAACCATCAGAAATTTCACTTCGTTTTTTTCGCAGTAATGCTACGAAACCGTTGGTTTTTCCAGTCATTGAAGGAGCTCCATCTGTTGCTACAGAAGTCAATTTTGATTTAGGTAAATTGTATTTTTGCAGAAGATCATAAACGCAATTAAATATATCTTCTCCTGTAGTAGTGCCATGCATCGGTACTAGTTCCAATAATTCCTCAAAAATGTTGAAATCCGTGTCACAAGCTCGAAAAAAAAACAGCTAACTGAGCTACGCCCCCAATGTCCGTACTCTCATCACAGGCAATGGAAAATGCTTCGAAACAAGATGATTTTTCTTTTATCTGATCATATAAATTTCTGGCCATATCAGTAACTCTTTCCACAACGGTATTTCGAGACAAAGATATTGCTTGAAACGTCTTCACACTTCCAGGACAAACAATTTCTGCAGCTTTAATTAAACATTCCTTGATGAAATCACCTTCAGTAAAAAGGTTTTGAGTGTTTAGCTATCATCTCCAATAAAACGTAGCTTGCATGCACCGCCGCTTCCCCCTCTTGTGATACTTTAGTAAACATAAACTGTTGTTTTTTCATTCCCAACTTGAACTCTTTTAACTTTTCTTGTCTCATTAAACCTTCGTAGGTATCATATTTTGATTTATGTTGTTCATAATGACGTTTAATGTTATATAATTTTGGTACACTAATAGCATTATTAGATATCAAGCAGATGATTTTATCTTTTACTTCAGAGCAAAAATACTCTAATTCCTACTTTTCTTGAAAATTCCTATGTTCGTCAGCAATTTTTCGTTTAGTTTTACTGCCACTTGGTTTTGATGAAGACATATTGAATACAAAGGTCTGAAAAAAAATTAGTAATCGCTAACACAAAATAATAAAACGTTTTAATTAATATTTTAAATTTTTTTAAAAATTGATATTTTTTTTAACTTACCAGACACAGAATAACTGCACAAATTATTGAACGTAACTTAAAAAAAAAATTTTTTTTCTAGTACTCCGAAAGAATATTTTCTTTAAACTTTAAGGCACACAATACTTATGGCGATGTACATACGTTATGTATGTAGGTATAATATTATCACACACACACACACAAAAGCCTTTATTAAGACACACAGGTCTTACAGAGGATTCTCCTTGGGGTTACAAAACGGAGAAACCTATGAAAGTGGGAAATAAAAAATGGAGAAAGATTATATACATTTGGTAAATATATACAGATTATAAGAAAGAATAAAAAAATAAGAAGAATAAAAAAAAATCAAAAAAAGAGAAAAAAAAAAAAAAATTTGGAAATATGGATGGGAGAAGTGGAGAGCGAAAAGAGGAAAGAAAACAGGTATTTACATATGGAACAAGACCATTTAAGCTCTCACACAGCACAGGTGGGCCATGTATTTTTTAAGAAATCTTTAAGAGATTTCCCAGGAAAATCCGCGTGTTCAGGGTTGTAAGGTAAACACCGTTTTATCAGTGTGGGGGTTAACTTATTGTATCTGCCTAAACAAATAATTGGATGTTGGTTCTGTCTTTCTCATCAAACAGAAATTTTTGGTATGTTTGAATGTTCGGTTAAGTCTTTCTTTTTTACAGCATTTTTATGGAAGTTATATAGATTTAGAGCTACTGAACTATTGTCTATAAAGTTGGATAATAAAGAATATAATGTGAAGTGTGTATGGCCTATCTTAGAGAAGAGTATTTTTCTTTCCGTGTCAAGAGGCATGCATTCAAATATATAATGTTCTAATTCATTTTCGGTTCTATTTTTGCATAGTTGGCATACAAGTCTTCTGTCCTTAGATATTTTATATGGTCTTCTCGATATAAAACAAATAGAATTCTCAATTGCGCAATGAGGCGTTTAGCCGGCAGTGGGAGTTCACTTAGTAGATAGTTCTCTGCTGCGAATGTTTTATGTAAATATTTGTAGTGTGTGTGTAGCTTCGAATTGGTTATTCTTGATTGGTCGGTTTGGATAGACTGTTCTATAGTGATTCTGATAATTTGAGGTATTGCTTTCTGTAGAATATTGGGGTCTGAACAATTCTCTAACCACATGAATCCAGTTGAGTTTAGGATATTCATTAAATTTTCTGTAAAACCTATAAAGGCATTCGTCAGAGTGGACGTTTCCCATAATTGGGCTAGACAGATTGCGGGCAATCTGGATTTTTCCATTTTTAATATTCTTAACCAGAACTTTAGAATTAGTTTGGTTGCTGTGACTCCTAGTGAGAAGCGTCCGGTTTCCATGCGTAGTATGTAGCCTGGTGTGTTACTCGGCAAGTTCAATAGTCGTCGGAGATAGTTATTCTGAATTTGGTCCAAGATTTTGTACTTTTCGTTTGCCCAAATTGGAGCAGAATACAGCAGAGTTGACAGGATAATCGAGTCTAATAGTTTCATTGATGAACCAAATGAATTCAACCTGGATTTCTCCATAATTTTCCATACTTCGCCGGTAGCTGCAAGCGCTTTGCCTTTAAAGTATGAAGCCACTTGACTAAACGAGATTGTTGTGGTATAATATTATCAAAACTTACGACTTATGTATGGCGACCAGTGGTTCATTATTAATAAATAAATTATGTATAATTACAATTTTTAAAATTAGGCTACACATTTTTATTATTATTTTTTTTAATTTATAAAAATGTTTTTATTAAAATATATTGTCTGGTGGGCTGCAAATTTATTCGTTGTGGGCTGCGAGTTTGACATGCCTGTTGTACATCCTGTATCCTTGGAGACCTTACAGGGTACTATTAGCATGGCCAGCTGAGCCCAGGTTGTTTAGTGAGCTTGTTACTGCTCCTTTTTCATCCTTGCTTGGGGCCGGCAAAGATGTAATTCTCTTGTCATTGATAAATATCTGCTGGTATTGCCTCAGATCATAGAAGCTGCACATTTTTGGAGGAAAGGTTCAAAGAAGTTGTGCAGTTGTACTAAAATTGATGAAAACCTTTGTGAGGAACACAATCGCACTATGATATCATAGAGTTGTGGGAAGATCA